>JABJVR010001221.1:73885-96497 GCA_025773905.1 Chitala chitala
CACACACACACACACACACACACAAACCTCTCACTATTAAATACATCTCCTTAGTAATGGTGGACTTGCCACGTATTGCAGTTTTAAGTCAAAAATAACAAGCAGCTGATCTGTGAAACAGCTTGAGAACTGTTTATGGTGGGGGCTCTCTGCAACTGAGGTGCAGATGTGTTCACTGACAGCTGGCATGGGGGTGCTGTGGCAACACTGCAGCCAGACAGTGTTTAGTTGTGTGTGTGAGTGACATGCGCTCTTTCATTGTCTCACTGTGTGTGTGTGTGTGTGTTTGTATGAGGCTGTGCCTGCTTCATTATGTGTGTGAGAGAGAGAGAAAGATGGAGAGGCTGTCTGTCATTGTGTCTCACTGTGTGTGTCTGTCGATGCTGCTGTGTTTTTGCTGGTGAGACTGTATGTGTTTACATACATGTGTGCGTGTGTATGTGTGCGCGCGCGCACATGTGTAGTTATATATGTCTGTCCTATAGTCTGACAGTATGTGTTTCCTTCTGTCACTGATTAAGCATTTGTTATTGATTGTGTGGAGCAGGGTGGTGCTTAATGCCTGTGTGTGTGCGTGTGTGTGCGTGTGCATGTGTGTGTGTGTGTGTGTGTGTGTGTGTGCATGTGTGTGTGTGTGTGTGCACGCTGGTGCATACATACGTGGGTGTGTACCTGTTTGGGCCTTTACATTAGTGTGCCAGGATGGGGCTTAAGTGCCCCTCCGTATCTGCTTTAATTTGACCACTTCTTCAGATGCATGCGGATGGCAGGGAGGTGGAGGGGGGGTCGCTGCTGTTCGCTTTACCTCTGCTGTTAAACGTGGCTGGAAATGGAACACACAGTCCTCTTTCTGGGACGTCTGAGTCAGAGCGAGCGCGCTCTTATAAGGCCCTGGAGCCCTGTATGGTGGCTGTGTTTTAATGCGACCTGTGCTTGATTACTGCATGGAACCATGCTGTTTCACTCAGCCGAAGCTCCACGTCAAAGAGTGCCGTTCCAGCCTCGGCGTGCGCGCCAGCATGGACGGAGCTGCCTTAAGCCCGCTATTCCGTATATGTTTTTCCAGCTCTGCAAAACGACTTGATAGTTTCTGCCTGTTAGAAATGCCATCAGGATGCCCCCACCGATGCCTCGAGCTGTCAGCAGTAAGATGCGACACTCATGATCCCTGGAAGTGAGTGCATCGTCCCGCCAGGGGAGCCACGACTGCTGATCTCAGGTCAGCCTGTGACTTTTGGTCGATTGCAGTGAGCTTCTGAGAAAGGCTTGGACACGCGACCTCGGGTTTGGGCACAGGGAAAGAGTTTCTCTTGCCGCCTGGCTTTGATTGCTGAGGGCTCTTGCAGTCTTACGGTTGTGCCAGGCTGCAGCAGAAGGCTGGCAGGACCTGGCTTATCCTTCCAAGGAGCTTATCTGTCCACAGAGGCTGCCGCTGGAGAGAGCCATCTTAGGCAGCTGGACAATGCGTCGGCTTGAGGAATTGTGCTCACTGCTCGTTTCAGGAAAGAAAAGGGACTGCTGTTTTGACACAAACCTTCTGTTTGCTTTGTGAAGTGCTGACAGATTCCTGGGTCTGAGCCAAGTTTTCTCCGGGGTGGGGGAGTGGGGGGTGTCGTGAGATAACACACAGGCACACTCGATATCATCCTCGGATTTAAATGTTTAACAGTTTATTTATTTAACTGTCTTTCTGAATGCCGTTAGTTTGTGCTCCTCAGTTTAGATTGTTGAGAAAGGAGCTGGCTCAGTTTTATTAAGGACAACCGCAATAATAAATTTAAAAATGAAACAAGGCTCTAATTACCAGGCTCTGAGGGGGGCAGGAGACTCTGTGTCCAGGGCCTCTAAAGTTAATGGAGATAACAAAAGGCCAAAAACAGTCTCTAAAAACTGGTGTTAAACCACAAAAGGGCAAGACCAGGGGCTCTGGCCACTGTTAGAGCACTTCTTTGTGTTACTTGAAAAGGAACAGTTTGAATAGTAATGCAAGGCCCTGAGACGTTTGATTTAATGTAAAAGTACAGCTGAAGGCTTTTTTATATGCAGTACATTTTATTTACAGTACATTCACAATTTACAATCACTGCAGGTGTATGTGTATCAATGTGTTAATGGATTTTTTAGCACTTTTGCCTCCGATTACATTTGTTTTTGAATGCCAGGTGCTTTTCTGTGTCTGTATTAATCACTGAGATGTTTGTTAACAGTGGAAGAGGTAAAAAAAAAAATGACACAAAAATGCTTTGATTTCTCTCTCTCTGTCTGTGTCGTGCTTCTGAAATAAAATTATGCTCGGTGTGGCAGCGGTCTGATTTTGGCTGGAGATTTCAGGACCATGTCTTTCAAATGTGAGACGACCGAGGAAGGACGAGGGAGAACTTGCTGAAAAGGGGCGCAGGTTGATATTTACACCTTTTTTAGCATATTAAAGGAGACTTGAAGGCTGGCTGTGGAATTTTCTGTGACAATGGGCACCGCAGCTGCAAACCTCAAGCCGTATTGGGAAGGCAGGCCAGAGCACAGTCGCGGCGAAACTAAAGCTGCTCTGAGAAGGAAAAGGTAATAAGAGCAGCATGAGGTTACTCCATAGCCAAGCGTGTGTTAAAATGTGCCCCTCCCACAGGCGGGCGTACCAGAGGGGTGCTACACTTTTTGATTAACACATCCTCTGGCATGTTTGTTGCATGAGAGAGCAACATGAGTACAACCCCCCCTACTTCAGTTTTGCTGATTGCCCATCATAACACAAGCATGGTCTTTACAGCTGGTCCTCGGTTTGGTCCATGAAAGGTGATTATAGTTGGATGGGGGGTGACTATTTGGCAGAGACAGAACAGTATCACTTCTGGTCATGGCAGTAGTCACACCAGTTCAGGCTGTTGAGGACTGTTGCCGTGGGGATGAGTCATGCTCTGCTGGTCCCTTTTAGACTTGGCTGATCACCCCCCCCCTCCTCCCACCCCACCCCACATCTGCCAGAATTTGTTATTCCACATGGATGACGAGACTGGGTGATGGCCTCCCGCGATGGAAGTGCTGTGAGGCGGCACTTGCTCTTCTTCACACTCCTGCTTCCTGTTTTCTGGTCACCCAGCTTTTTCATCTCTTTCACTCACTGTTGTTTTTTTTTTGCCTGAGTGGTGCATCCTCAAGGAAAGACCTCAAAGCCCCCCTGTCATATCCGGTCATTCTTTTCTCAGCATCCTCTGTCCTGTTTTTCTTCCCGTGACACAATCCCTCGGGAGGACCTCCGAGATACTGTGCGTGAACTCTGTGGACCTTCATACAACCACCAAACCCTCCGCCCACCTCAACCACTTCCAGACCTGCTAAACTCAAAACAGAGACAAAATCCTCAACTGCTCACAGCACCAACATACATCCCTGTAAATGTGGTTAAAGGTTTCAGTGGCTCTGAGGCCTTTAATTCAAACCGTGCACTAGATGCAACCATTGCAACATAGGCAACGTGCTGCGGGAGATGCATGTGAGATGCATGTATTATAGCACCCCAGCAGCGCGCTCACCATGTTATTGTTTTCCAGTCCCATGACGATATCGTATTGGTTTTTCTGTGTAGCCAGGGCACGCCAGCCGCATGGCAACAACTGTGTGGCATCGTAGCGGGCCGCGCCCATTTCTGAGCTGCCATTTTGCTGTTTATGCTGAGCTTGTCTTTTTTTGTCTTTTTTGGGAGGTGCAGACTCTGATTCGGATGACGTAGCCCACACGACAGTTCTTGTAGTCGTATGAGTAGGCCAGGTGTGATGACACTAACGATTGAAGGATGAACCATCTGTTTGCAGAACCCTAACCTCTCACGCCCTCCCCTCCCCCAGATATCTCCATCCATGCCTGGCCCCTGAAAACCGCAGCAGTGGACCGAAGAGCTGCAGAAACAGCACATCAATATTCCATAACCGTCACAGGGGCCGAGCGGCCGTCTGCTGACTCATTTCCTCAAATGAAATTACAGCAAGGAGAAATTATTGCGATTTTCATTTTTTTCTCATTTGCCCTCCATATTTTCTGCCTTTTTCCTTATCAAGTCAGACGCTAATCCCTTTGCAGAGTGCCTTATGACAGCCATAATATTCTCCCGCACACAAGCCCCACCCCGCCTGCACCCCAAAGCCTTTGCACTCAGCTGTTTTCTGAGTTCTGCTGCTCACCACCCTGGCAGTCTAAGGTATCAGTGTCTCTTGCCTGCGGGGGTAATTTCACACCTTCCTTCCCCCGCATGTCTACAGGCCCATGGCGGTCCCTGTACCCCCCCCCCCCCCCACTTCAGGACCACGGAGGCTGGCCAAGCCTTGTTGCACTCCTGCTCGCTTCAATGCCCTTCAAGGCCTCAAGTTGCCGGGCCTGCTAGCATTTGCTCTAACCCTGTGGTGCTTTCTGGGCCTCATCTGACTCCGAATGGAGCTAGATACAGAGTGGGGGGGTGGCGGGTGGTTCTTCACGATGAGCTTTAAGTGCTTTGGGAGTTTAAATCACTTTCATATTTTATGTTCAAAGCTACAGCCGACTGAGTTATAATACACTGCCATGATCTGGTGCCAGCTAGGTTTACATTACAAGGCTCTCTAACCAGGCCCTCTTAAGCACTCTGCTATAATATGGAAACACGACTTGATCGATAAGGTTAAAGACATCAATATCTAAGTGTTGATGGCCAAGCTGGTTAATCAGGAGGTTCTCCGTCCAAGAGCAAGATTGTGTTTCGCTCTTAGTTTAAGTGTTTGGCTTTTGAAGGCCAATGCGGGCATGTGCATTCATGCACACACACACACACACACACACACACACACACACACACACACACACACACACAGACACTGACAACCATTCTACACCTTTGAATGCTAATGCTCTCAGCTGCACAGTAACTTGTCATTCTGTTTTTTTCCCCTTCCATCTTCTATCTTAGGTGGGCACAAGAATTTCCATAGATTGGATGACAGAATAATTGAAAAATTATTAATTGGTGTTATGCAGATAAAACAGGTGCCATAATTAGCAGAGGTCACTGAGCATGCAGGAGTTAACCACAGACAATTACATCACCCCCCTCGATCAGAGAAAGACACCGGTTAGTCCCCTGAAGTGATTTTTAGTTAATTGGACTAATCGTCTTCCGTGGTAGCTCAGGC
The DNA here is from genome assembly GCA_025773905.1 of Chitala chitala. Taxonomy (NCBI): domain Eukaryota; kingdom Metazoa; phylum Chordata; class Actinopteri; order Osteoglossiformes; family Notopteridae; genus Chitala; species Chitala chitala. Next base: position 79,039 of record JABJVR010001221.1, read on the forward strand.
ATTTCTGGGTGATGAATGTGATACAGCTCCTCCCATCACTGCTCCTCTTCTGTTAAAATTCAGTTAAACATGTCATTACACTTCAAGCTTAAGTGCACTGAGCAAGACAAACAGAGTCAGAGCAGCGTGCAGACTGGTGACTACAAATGCCACTGTTTGACTTACAAGACGAGGACGAGTCTGGGTTATTGTTAGCGTCCTATCAAACATAAACGCAAGGCGAGGGGTAAGCTCGCTTAGCAGATTAGACCCGGCCGGTTGCATATGCTTGCCACAGACGTGTGCAAGTTTGCTAATAAACTGCATCTGTACAAAATGGCCGAAAGAATATCAATACCACACAAGGCTTCTGGCAGGCCTACACGCACGACTTTAACGCTTGTTGTTTTAATGCAACTTTCTTCTGTTTTATTAAGATGATAAACTGCTCCGTTCAGCATTCGCATACAGGGAGGTAGAAAATAGAAAGCATTTTTTTTCCCCAACTAGCTTTCAACACTAATCTTTCAGCGGCTTGTGGATTTAGTTACTTGCTGTTTATTGAGTAGTTTCCTTAGAATTCAGAGCTTTATGTTTCAGTGTGAAATAATTGAAGTAATCATGGAATAACTGAGTCAGATTACACAGAATATAACAAGGCCAGTGTTTTGGTCATGCACTTGTCAGGATCTGCTGTTAAGACCTAATTCTTTACAGTCTCACACCAGATGTCTTTTAAATAGTAACAATAAAAGTAACAATAAAAAGATCCATATTAATTGATTGTGGCAGTACAGTTTGATACAAGATGTAAAAAAAAAAACGTTTTTACTGCAATATAGCATACAAATAGAAAAAAAGCATATTATCACGGAATGGTTTTTTCAGCATTATTGAAATCATGCAAATATGAAATTCCCATAAAGCTGTGATTTTATGTAATGTTCCATATTATTGAAGTGTTCAAATTTATACTGTGTGCTGCTATTTAAAATGAGCAATTGAGTTGCAGTTATGCATGTTATAAATCTACACAAACCTTTTTACAAGTTTTGGCCCTATGAGATATTCCAACACAACAATTTTCTCTACTTCCACCTGTTAGAAAATGTTGCCTCGAAAGTTCCTTTGAGCTTTATTTGTGAAACCTTGCCGCTTCCTCTCTCTCAGCTGCGTGACAGTGTGGAAGGACCAAACTCACATTGCTTGCAGCTTTTCTGTCAGTCAGTCATCTGCTATACCGCTTCATCCTGTTAGGGGTCGTGGGAAGCCTGGAACCCATCCCAGGAGACATAGGGTGCTGGGCAGGGGACACCCAGGGCAGGGTGCCAACCCACCGCAGGACACACGGACACACACACACACACACACTATGGACAATTTGGAGACACAATCAGCCTAACCCGCATGTCTGTGGAAGAAAACCGGAGAAAACCCACCAAGCACAGGGAGAACATGCAAACTCCACGCACACAGACCCAAGGTGAGAATTGAGCCCCAGGCCTGGAGGGGCAAAGCGACAGAGCTTACCAACACGCCACCGTGCCACCTCAGCTTTTCAGTTTTTTTAGGAAATCCAGAGCATTTATCAGGATCAGTCTGCATTTCGCTAAGCCTCCAAGGGCAATGTCCTTGCTGACGGGCTCATTATAGCTTAGAGCTCACACACACAGGGCCAGTTTCCACAGTGCCGAATACCCGCTGTGGGTGACAGCACGCAAATCCTCGCCTATGGATTAGGGGCAATTTTCCTTAAGGATGAGCTAAACCCACACAACAGGTTTGAGATCCGTGCTAAACGACCAATTACACTCACTGGCAGACAACTTCAACAATTAGCAATTAAATGCGCCTATCGGTAACTGCCTTAGTGCTCATGTTTAAAAGGTTTGAACAGGGTTTCCAACCAGCAGATTCCATTAAATTTGTCTTTTTAACACAGTATGATGCTGGGGAGCTGGACATGGTCACATGGTTTTCATCACATGGTATAGATGCTGTGCCTTTTTCATCCATGTCTCTATCACTAAGACTAAGCTACCAAGTTCAATTACACAGCCCTACATTTCTTTACAACTTGTAATTTTGAATGTGAGATATACAGGGGACAACGAATCCCTTTCATGTCCCGATAATGTAATTTGTTTCTTATGCTAAGTCTGTCTCAGATTACTGCTTCATATGTCGAGTGTACCCTCAGTACTGGATCCCCACTGAGTGTGTTAATTTTACTTCATCTAAGATCTTAATTAATCAGGCTTGATGGAATTTAAGAAGGTTACGCTGTGTTAACACGTATTCCCGTATAACTACTCTTTGAAGTTGAAATCCAGTGAAAATTTTGTCCAATTTATAGCAGATGGACTGAAAATGTTGTTGGATATATCAGTGTGTCTAATATATTTCAAATGATTTCCTCATTCATTAACACACCCATTAGGCCAGACCCTCGCTGGGAGATTAGGTTGTCATGGAAAGTGACAGGAATTGTGCAGTGACTGAGTGGAGAGTCACACTCACAGAAAGACACATTTCACTTTTGTCTTGCATTCAAACATTAAATCAGACTTGTTTTCATCAAACATAGTGTGTCCTCACCAATGTGGCTGTAGAAGGGTGGAAACCTAGGATGATTCCAAGGGCCTTCAACTGGCTGGGGTCCTTAAAAATTACAATACAGCATATTTTAACATCTTTCATAATCTCCAGCAGTGGTCCTGTGGTCTCCATCACATATTTTACTTTACCCGGCTCTTTTTGAAGTTTATATAGAGAAAATGCAAGATTAGAGTGTACTCTGTAGATAATGTCTGATTATAGGTACACTGTTAACAAGCTGTTTGTCAGTACAAATGACCCTCATATACCTGCTCTGTACCTCTGTGATTGTCTACATCTACATTTCTTTTTCAATGAACCAAACGTGTCCTTCGTGAATGACAAAGCTTCTTCAAGGTCGGTGCTGGTTTGCGTGGTTTTGTTGATGTGGCACAAACAGACCGACAGAGGAAGCGAGGGTGAGGTTTTAATATGGTTGGTATCACAGCGCGGACCCCGGTCCCGGTGAGGTTACAAACACACCGGCGCTCCTTTTATTCCTGGAATAATATTTATTCCCACCCCAGGGACGCCGGCTCTCTTTTCATCCATCGCAGCCCTGTTTTTCCGACCCTTGGGGAGTGTGACACGCACACACACCTTCGCAATTCGGGGAGCCGCGGCTCAAAAAGCAGAAAGGCAGAAGAGATGGCATTGGGGTGCGGGGGTGGGCAACAAGGAAACAAAGAACCGAGCATCTACTGCCCGCCTCCAAATCACCCGCTCAGCTCGGGTTCGAACAGCAGAAAATAAAGCTGTCAGTGCCTTTGTGGCATGATCCAGAAAACCAGGGGACCATCATCATCCTGCCCCACCCTGCCTCTCCAGCCAAACCAAACCCATTAATATTTGATCTGAAACATCTCGAAAGTTTGCAGGCTTGAAAGAGAAAAGGAACCGTTGTTCGGCTATTTCGGGCCCAGAAAACCAAGACAGAGCAAAGCCCCTCTGTTCGAGGGCTTTTTCAAAACACAATTTTCCATTAGGAAAGTTTTGAGGAGATAGATAGGCATTTTATTTGTGTGAATAAGATCATTTTGACTGACAGAAGTTGAGGGAAGCAGTTCAAAGATTTTTGACGTCTATATTTCAGAATTCCATGTGGATTTTCTAGACACAATGGAAACAGAATCCAGTTTTCACTGCTTGTCAAAATCTGCAATTTTAGTTTTTCTCCAAGTTATTTATTTATTTTCTAAAGGGGCGAAGCCACAGTGCTTTTGTACCATTCAAATGAATGTCGTCCTAACCTCTGAAATATAGGCTATGTTGACACTTTTTCTTATATTGTCAGGAAATTAACTCTTTGTAAATGCGTTTGCCGTTCTGTGTAGTACTTGCTGTCGAAAGCGAAGACAGTTTCCTCCCTCTTTCCGAGTTACGTCTTCCTTCATGTCAAGAAGCTGCATCTCTAAAAACAGGCGAGTGGAGGGAGGGTGAATTTTAATAAAACATTGGTTATTCAGAAAATAATCCAGTTTATGGAAATGCTTTAAACACAACATAACAGTTTTTCCCTTTGAGAAATGTAGAAACCAAAGTCCTTTAGTTTCCTGAGCGTATGTTTTCAGGATTAAAAACCACAAATAAATTTGGTCTTTTATCTTTTAAGCATGTGTGTATGGGGGTTACAAATGAATGTAACGTGAAATATTCACTGAAAGGCAGTTGTGTTCATCAAAATTTCATCTCTCCTCAGAAAGTCCTAAATTCAAATTTCCGGCCATGTAAGTCCTGCTCTCTGCCTCTGGACGACATGTGGTAGACTGCCCTTACGCCTGCTCAGCTGGCTCCGATTTGAGGTTTTCCATCATGCAGAATCACTAACACTGAACGGCTTTGGAACTTTGCAATCAGCTCCCGCCTTTTCATTCATGTTATGCTAACAAGCTACATGAAACGGCGTGTTAAACACTAATGCTAATTTTTAAATTTTTTCATGAATGTTATTTTATGTTATATTGTACATAATGTATTACCTGCTCATTGGTAAGGATGACTTAGATGTACACACCTGTACTTCTATATTTTACTGCTTGAAGTCTAACAGTTAATGGATAACTAACAGATAGGTAACAGATGCCTGACATTTATGTGACACATTTGTAAGTAACCAAAAATGTAATATTAATGTACTCTTTTCCCACAAATATGGATCTTTCACTCTATGGATATCAGTGCATAGCAATATAGAGTGAGGATGGAGGTGGGAGGCTGGGGGCTGTCCCTGAGGAGGGGGGTAACCTCTTTAAGCAGCACTTTTTACAAACCTCTTCCCATGAGCTTGAAGACCTGTTGTGCAAGCGCCACCTTGGAAACGAACATCTACTGAGCATGTGAGTAACGCAATCAGCTACAAACCCTGCCATTTAATCAAGTTCCCAGCATGCACTGCGGCGCCAAAATGGGTGCTAATCTCCGTGTAGAACTGCCGGCTCCTCCGTGCCCTGTAAAACTGTCGCAGGTTCTGCTCAGTTCCTGTGAGTGTCCCTGCCTCTTTCATGGTCCTTGAGACGCCGCCGCGAAACTGCTGCGGTTGACGTTAGTGGTGCCAGGTAATGTGCACACAGGGACGTGCCTCTCCTGCCTCTCCTCTGTACGTCAGACTACATGACATTACCTTCCCTACAGAACCCCACCTCACGCAGCCTGTAGCAGTGCTTATGTATTAGTTACTTCGATGACCTTTGATCGTAACATTACTGAAGCCAAAAGAATAGTGAGTCATAGATAATGGACACCAAAAGCGTATTGGTTCCACGTTTCCTTGAGAAGACATTATACTGCCTTCTGCCACGTCGATAGCACCCCAGCATGTTGAGGTGTGCCACCTGGCATCGTACCTCCATAATTGCTTCTGCCAACCAACAGTGCTACGTGGTATTCTGATAAGACCTTTGATAACAGAACTCCATGCTCTGCTGCGGAGATCACGGTCACGTACCTGCAAGGTGAATTTTAAAATGCTCGCATACCCAGACAGACAGGTCTGTTTCCAAAAGAAGGCACTCGCGTTTCCACACCAGACAAGTTTAGGCAAACGTCGTCTGCTTTCCTGATTCCCCCAAGACTTCTTGGGGAGACAAGCCTACGTGAAGGGTAACAAGGTATCTGTGTGTCGCATCAGTCCAGGCACTGCTTGAAGTCTCTGAAGTGCATTAAAATTGGCACAAGAGTTTGTTCGTAGGGACATTATATTTCAAATGCTGCATTAAAAATGCATATATAGTAGGTGCAGTAATAAGCCGTGGGATGGCACAAACCTTTAGGGAAAGGAGAACCTTCTTCCACCTCATCTGCCTTCAGCATACTTTATGTTGGTGCATGTTTGCCTTGCTAATTGGGCTCACATCAAAGCAAACGTTTTAAAGGGGGAGGGCGGAGGAGGGGGCGCATCTTTCCAGATGTTTCCGCGAATGCGCATTGTCTCAACAGCGTCTCTCCCCCTGACCCTCCGAGAAGGTAGGCCTGAATTCGTTAGCATGCAGATGCGGTGATTTGTTAAAACTGTATTTAAATGGGGAGCCATACGCCTTGGAGAGAGCAGTCGTTATTCCTGGCCTAGATTCAGATGAAAGAGATGGTGCACAAAAATAGACTTTTTGTAAGATGCAAAATGAGGTATGCTGGTTTTGTTAAACTATCTGTGTTTGCAGAAGTTCCCTCCTAAGAGGAAAAAAAGTAAAAAAAAAAAAAAAAACTAAAATAATATGAAAGGAATATGAAAAAACATCGCACAGCAAATGAGAAATGTAGTTCATCATTTATAAAAACTTTGCCCCCTAATGATGACTCTTTTCATATGCAAATACGTTTGGCGGTTGCCTCTTCCTGTTTAAACTAGCTGATGTCTCTCAGGTAAGCCCAGGGAAAATGTTCCGTCTGCCGTTTCAGGTCAAGGATGTTTGAAGGAAGCCCCCGTTCGCCCTGCCTTTTCCATGTGCAGTGTGTTAAATAAAACAAGTGGGGAGGACCTTGGGTGGAAGCTGGGTGCTTGATGTCGGCCCGAGGGCAGGGAGCTGGGAGCCGGCACCACACCAACTGCATGGCGTTGGGACCATGCTGGGCTGTAAAGAAAAAGCACAGCAGAAGCAGGGGGTGGCATTCTGGCACCTTTGTGGTGGCAGCGGTGGTGGTGTTGAGGGGGACGGGGGTGGAAAGAGAGAGAATGACGAGGGGGCCTGTTTCAAGTAACCACCTTGAAACTTCAACTGAACTCCTAAAACACCTCCCCCAACCCTCCCCTCCCTGCATCACAGGACACATCCTGTGTCCAGCTGTAGAGGGACAGCGAACCCACCGGCAGGACTCAGTGGGAGAGCTTGAGACTGGCCCTCAACTGTACTGATCCTGCACTGCATAAATGTCACACGAGTCTGGAGCCTGCACCAAGACGTGCAGGACACACACGAGGAGGAGGGAGCCATGCAGAGGCCTTACAGAGTTTTCATTCCAGTCCGCCACACTCCATTACCTCGGATACCTGGAACGTGCCAAATCTGATGGGCTCAGGCGGCAGCTCTGGACAAAAATGGACACAGAGAACACAGGCTGCAGATTAGCAGGGCGCACGGGTGGACCAATGAGGACTGATGAAAACTGAGGAGGTGGGCTTAAGAGTGCATTGCTGTCCTATCAAATCTCCTGAATGAGCTCCCAAGAATGGGGTGTTCTAGAAACTGAATAAATACTGATGAATCATCTCAAACTGCAGCATTTGAAAGTGGAACGGAGCAGTAGTACAGTGCATTATAGCATAAGAAATGCAGTGTAATGGGCAAATGTTTAAAATTTGCTCTTTTTTTCTTATATGTAAAATTACTATTTTATAACAAGAGAAACCTTGTATTGAATGACTGAATTACAGTCAAAATACACAGCTTTGATGGATCTTTTGAAATCAAGTCAAGCATTATTCCCTAAAGGGCTCTGTTTCCCACGGCCCAGTCTGAAATTCAGACTTTAATATGTGATGAAAACGACTTTTCTCATGCCAGTTTAATGCGCACTGTGTGCCAAAAGCAAGCAAAAAAATGAGCATTATGTAATCAGTAAATCATCACTGACTAATTTATTTCCTCCTCTTTCTCTGGTTAAATCGGTAGAAGGTTCCAGAAATGGAATCCTGACTCGAATCGGATAGGATCACAGCTGTGGGCTCCATAACCTTCAGCAGTAACTGAAGGGGGTCAGATGAGGATGTGGAATCAAATGTCTCAATTAAGACACCTCTGGTGCCTCTTGGTTCATTGAACTGACAAAATATTTTTGAGCCTTGGACTAAGTAACACCCCTTTAGACCTAGCATGTCTGTAAACGTAGACTTCCCGTGTAGAGGCGTCCCTCTGATCGTTAACTTCTCTGTCACTTCCGCTAGTTTGTGTGACCCTGAGGGGTTGTGTTGTAGAGACCGCCTCCTCGGTCTGCTTTAACTGAGCCCAGTGTATGGTGGTAGGAAGTCACAACATTTATAATGTTAAAACTTTTTGTTCCTCTCTACTGGGCGGCTTTTCACATTCATCAACATTTCCGCAAGTACCGTTAATTTCAGTGGTGTCACGTGTACAGTTATGCTGAATTTATTAGTGTGAGATAATTCTTATACACTCTAGGTTCTTTTCCATGCAGTTACCATGGAGCTTGGAGTTCTGCATGACGTGCAACTTGTTTGACAGGAACGTTTGCAAAATTCCTTTACTAACAGTCTTTCATACAAATCAGGTGCATTTTTTTAAAAGCTTGGGTCCACTGTTTAAAACTTCAAACTTTATGTAATTGTTGGCCCGTCGTGACGCCCAGTTGCATCAGTGGACAATGCCAGCTGCCGTTACTCCAACACTGCTGTCTGTTAGGTGGCACGCTCTGCATGATTGCGGAAACACAGAATGGGCGGACCGCGTTCGCGTTAAATTGATAGCACACAGAGAGCATTTTAACGTGTGGGATGTTCAGCCCAGGGGACTTCCCAGAGTGCCATTCTGCTTGCACACTTTTCTGTCACAGTCGGTGCCCCCACTGCTGAGATATGTTCTGTGCAGGGGTGGGGAAGGGGGGTTTTTGCAGAAGGAAATTAATAGCAGACCCCTCCCAGTAAAAACCACCTAACGAGTGAAAGCCAACCTATTAGCAGGCAGCACAGTGGGTTTTACAGTAATTTGGTCACCCCTGCACAGATCATTATATTTTACTACCAGGAAATATATATATGACAGAGTCGCTGCCACTGTTCAGCTTCTGGCCAGAAAAATTTACTCTGTTTTAACCCTTTAAGGTTAAGCTTAATGTATGGGAATGAACATTGAAGATATAGAGCCTGGCCTTTCATTTGGAAATGTTTTTGTTTTTGCTTTTGTCAAGCTCAATTTGTTTTGCTTTTCTTGTTGCCAGCGCCGTGTGCCTCCGTGAACCTCATTGGTCTGCCTCTGGCCTCGGCTTGCACTAACAGTGCTTTGCAAAGCGGATCTTCTTTTCATCAGTGAACGATGCATGGCGTTCGTGAGGTCTTGTTGATCCAGAATGTATCTAAAGCCCATTGCATGATTAGTGATGACTGGATGTAATTCACCTTTAAAGCACTGCAATTAATTGTATCTGTGTGTTTATATTTGGCAAGCTTTTTCAAGAGTCTTCCGTTAGGTGCTAATGACATTATGTGTTGCCCGCGTGCATTAAAAACATAAAAAAAAAAAAATTAATTTGAATTTGGCCACAGTGCTGAATAGTCACAGGTGTTTACTGCAGTTGTTTGGTAGCCGGTGGAAGTTTTGTTTCATTAGGAGCAAGCGTCGTGGATTTGAAACGCTTAAAGATCAAAGTCTAAATGTAAATCTATTTCCTCTGAAGTGATGCATCGGAGTTTTGGCTAAAGGGTGTAATTTTTTCGTCTTATTTCTTCAGCCCAAAGAGTTTTTCCACCCGGTGACGCTCATGCAAATTGATTAGCCAGGCTCATTAATTGCACGCATGCTTTAATTCCACCTCCTCAGGTGGTTGGTTTGTTATGCAAATACTCCACAATTCCTTTTGCTTTTTAACACTGAGCATGAGCTTTCCAGAATGGAACTTCATTGCCAGTTTTAATGTCTCCTTTTGTGTTGCGGCTTAATGCCAGAGAAACGATATGTTTCCACGCATTAGTCATATTCTGCAATACTATGTCAGCAAACCTCACCCAAATGTTATTAAGAGTTTCTTTTCATGTTACGTGGTTCCATGCCAGCCTGTGCAGCCGCAGGTTGTGGAACATTGGCACAGATGGGCATCCAGCGCCCGCTTTGTGCCCAGCTGAGACCCGGCCCTTTCACAGGGCAACAGATGCGGGAGTTGGGCCAGTGACAGTGTACTAAAGTAAACAACTTGTTATTCCAGAGGAGGCTATCGATCTTTTGAGACAAGGAAGGTGTGCTCATTTGCATATGAATTCTTAATTATCACATCGACGCCGATTTTCGTTTTTCCCTGGATAATGCTTGGTGAAAGGCTTCATAATTCTTTTCAGCGTTTTATTTGTAAAATGCTTGTTAGCGGAGGTAATTTGAGTCAGTCGGGAAGAGTAAGAAAGGAAGAATTGGTATCCTTTTGTGTGGCAAAATGATAATTTTTTTTTTTTAGGCCAGCTGTGTTAATGCACACAATGAGTAATTCTGGCAGCTGAAGAGGGCAGAAATCGATGGCAGATGAGACAGAAGCTTTTCGGTTAAACTCTGCTCGCCGATGGCTCGTTTTAAGACTTGGTTTCCCTACTTCCTGTTGTCCTCGCTCTTTTTCTGTGGCCAGTTTTCATGTTTTCCTTTTGCACGGCAGACACTTCAAACCAAACCTGGTCTCATCTTTCTTGCACTTTGCGTGCAAAAGAACAGTTCCTCCGCTGGGACCATGAACAGCGGCCCCGACAACGGGAGGTCCATCCCTCACACGGAACTTCAAACACGGTGAGGCTGCTATCAGCTTCGATGCCTGTCCTCTTCAAGACTCCACCATTGCTGTCTTCACAGCCAATAGATTCGTTTGTTTGGCATCAAGCGTGTTTCTGTTCTTTGAGCCTATGCGCAGACGGCCAATCGTTTCACTAGAAGACTTTATTAGGGAAATGAAAAAGGATAAGACAGAAGCCAGGAACCCAGGGCAAAATGGAGAACAAAGCAACAAGCTTAAAACCTGGAAGACCAAACAACTGGAAATTAATCAAGACTACAAAACAAGTTGGCCAGAGCTGTGAACAGTGTGGCAAAGCTGCTGCCTGGGGCAGCAACTATGGTCCCCCTGTGTGAAAGAAATGTCTTCAGAAATGAAGCAAAAACATCTGATTTTTGGGGTTTCCTTAACTAAGGTAGCTTTTTACATGAAGAAATAATGTGGTTAAACCAATGCGTTACTTTTACAGGCTTGTAAAATAAGGAAATAACAATGCATGTCAGTGCAGTACCATGTTATCCTGGGCTTTTTTTTTTGAAGGAACAGTGAAGGCAGGATATTTTGGAGAAGGGGCCTCTTTAATATACACAGAGGAATTTTAACTTTCTACAGACCTCCTCCTACCTAGGCATGGTTTAATCTACCTGGTGACCTTAGGTGTGTAGTAGTTTCTGGCCTCACCTTTCTGATTGGGATGTTTATGTAGAGCCTGTCTCCTGATTGGGTTATTTATGTAGAGCCTGTCTCCTGATTGGGTTATTTATGTAAAACCTATCACCTGATTGCATTAATATTTGTAGAGCATGCTGCATCAAGGACCTTCATCCCATTGTTTGGTTTGTGTAGGAGGCTGAGAGCTGATCGAGCTTCTCTCACTAATCAGGATCTATTTAGGCCTAGATGCACAGGTAGAACCACAGAACCTTGTTGCCCTGTTCTTACATATGGACCTGAGACTTAACCCCTGCTGTGCTGGTGTCATGGATCTTACCATGGATAAATGAATTTGCTGCTATGGTTTGTACCACTCATAGTGATATAGGTTTGAGTCCCAACTAGTGCCATGTGTCTTGGGTAGGGGCATTTTGTTCACATACCCGAAAGGCAGAGATACCTTTCGAAGACAGTGATTCTTTTCAGAGCTGCTGTGCTTAACTAAAATTGGGTTAGTACAGTGCTGACTTGCAAAATACACAAAATCTTTCAGTCAAAAACTATGACTAAGGCTTGCAGTTGTTAATGAGAGCAAAATGCTTAATTACTGCTATGATTGTGACAGTTGCCAAGGGCTAGACATTCCATGTAAATTCTGGTATGTCAGACCATCTTTCGAGACTGACAATGCTAAACGCAAGTCTTAGCATGTGAAGACCTGTATAATTACCAATACTTAATGAGCGCCAGTCATGAAATGTTAACCACTTGCTCCATATTTTCTCAAAACGATGGATTATTAAAACTATGAAACTTTGTTCAAATGCAAAGTAAGCCAGACATGACAGGTGTGCAAGTGTACAGATGCAGTAGGAAAGACTAATAAAGGACAGCGTTGTCCTTGGTCTCCTAGGACCCGGGATAGAATTTCTCACAAAGATCAAGCCTGCTGAGCGTTTCCTACAGCCCATATGAATACCACTGGGCTGATGATTGAAGAGAACCTAAAGTTACTTTTGCAGGTCTGAGGTCCAATCACTCTAACATGCCTTCTAGTTTGACAGTGTTATTAGTGTTATTGCACTGCAGGGAACATTAGGATTCGCACCTCACACAGATTAAGGCTAAATGTAACACGCTCTCCTTGCCAATTTAAATGCAAAAGTGTCTCAAAGTGAGAAAAGAAGTCTTATTTCATTACTGACTGGATCATTATGAATGTGCGCGTGAACATCTGGGCGCTACGTCACTTTGGTCTGATTGCTCACAATGGAAATATTTGCTTTATTTTTCTTAATTCATCAGTAGAAAAGTTTTTGACCTAATAGTGTGATGGTTTCCAATGTTAATAATGTCATATATAAAGTGGGGCTGTAAGTGGGGAATGGGGGCTCTGACACGGCACGCAGCTGTCAGCCTAGGGGCAGCTTCATTACAATCTCGTGCCCCCACCCATCATTGACTTTATTAATGCACAGGTACCAGACCGTGACTGGGAGACCCCAAAAACACAACCTGGTTATTGCTGCATTGAATTCATTATCTGTCTCTCGGTGTCTGTTATGCTAACCCTTCCCTGAATGCCACGGCCGTCACAGGTAAATGCCACAGACATTTAAGGCTATAAGAATTTACATATTGCTTTAGTTAAAAGGTCGCATTAATGAACGAGTGAGTAATTGAAGTCATGCGCAGGGTGCTGGCAGACATGCAAAGCAGACCAGAAAGGACCTGCCCCTGCCTTCTTCTGCCTTCTGGGGACACACCGTGATGGGTGCCCATGACCCGACTGGCAGAGTAGGTAGGTCTGCTCCCTCTGCCTTGAGCCGACTAAGGAGCAGACGCAGTGCTGCTTCTTGAAACCCTGTGCCAGCAATCCCCATAACAGCATGTTGTTCATAAAGATAAAGGTTCTGCACTTACAGTCCTCCCCATATCCTCCTTTTTTTCCTGTCACCCCCCCCCCAGCTCTTACACTCCAGCTTGTACCAGCCTGCTGCACAATGTCATGTCTCACCCCACAGCACAACAGGGTCTCCTCATCCATAAGGTCTCCTTAGTGGCTTCACGATGCCTACAGTCATAAATTACAAATGTGTCTCCATAGAAACGTATGTGCACAATATTTGACAGATCAGAAATGCTGTGACTAAAGAGCAAAACAATTTATATAAGTCTGTTCAATAAACAGTTGTCACCGTCTTACCTGAGTGTTTGACGCTGTAATTACAACGCCAGTCAAACAGCTGTATTCCATACGGTGCATTGGTTTGCGAAGCAGGAGACGGTTTTGTTCTTGCACAGTTTAGTATCTTGAAAATTTCAATCTATTTGAGATTCATATTAACAGCTCCACCAGTGTCTTTGTGGAAGACATTTTGATTGTCTTTAATCACTTCTAGAGACAATGCACTAGGACGCTACCCAATAGAAATGATTGCACCCTGGTGTGGGAAGTTTTAAGTGTGCAACAAGACCCATTCCAAGTGGTTTAGGGCTTTTGAGTGCAAACGAGAGAGGTAGCAAAATGTGTGTTTGTAGTTGCTGTCAACATATTGCTGTGAAACCATAATAAAAGGGACGTTCGAACCCGGGCTTTACAGTTCAGTGCCATTTCTAAATACCACCAGCAGTTCCTGCTGGCTACGAATGTGTCATGTGGGCGGGGATTACTGTTGGTGTTCAGGGGACAGCAAACCAGTACACGCTACGTGCCAGTTTTTCCTTTCTCAACGAAGGAACTTTCCTCGTTTGTGTGACATGTCTGCCCAGTGGTCTCAGTTCTACCACTGTTGCCACGTACATGCCTTTAAACTGGTGTATAAACGCAAATCTAGCACTCGCTGTCATGACAACATGCCAACACAGCAATTTTGTTTTTGTCTCCAGATCGATGTACCCTTTGGCAAAGCAAGTGCGTGCCTACCCATTCTTGTCACGTTTTGTTTCTGCCCAAACTGCACCTCATTTACCCCCTGAGGCGGCTCCGAGTTCCAGTTCCAGAAATAGTTTGAACCTTCATGCCATTAAGAGGATGTGATAAAGTCTGTGTGACTGTGACTCTGGTCCTCACCTGTGTGCTGAATGAGGGGACTCAGGAGGAGTTTAATCCTGTCAGGAGAGTGGGGCATGCTGGGAAAAGGGTTGCTCTTGGCAAACATTTCTGTTCAGTGTAGCTCCTCTTCCTGACCTACACTGGCCAAGTATGTCGAAGTTCAGTGCTCTGAGGTTTACCTGTGCAGCGTGCTAATGGGGGAAAGCAAAAGGAAATGCAGGTACACACAACTGGGGTTTGGAGGAAACACACCTGACTCTGAACCTGACAGTATTAGTTATTACTCCTGTAAGCAGCAGAGGGAGAAACTGCCAAATTATGAGCTAAGGCATAACCTTTGGAATGACTTTACAGCAATCAAGCGCAATGTGCTAATGACACACTTGTACTACAATTTAGGATAATTTTGATGATTTGTTAATAATAATTTATTAATTACTAAATTTTGAAGTTTTGTGAGTCACTGTTGCAGTCAGGGTGAAAATAGTTGTAAGGGAACACGACCACGTGTAAGGGAACACGACCACGTGTAAGGGAACACGACCACGTTTCTTTCGTGTTTGTGTTGTTTTAGTAGGAAGAAAGCGTTTGTGTAAATGGTCTCCTGAGAAGTTTGTACATCCCCACTGAACTGCTTTCTTATGAAGCTGTTTCCTGTCTCTCAGTCACTCCCTTAGAGAAGGATGTGTGTTAAAGTGCTTTTAAATACTGCACTAAGGGACAGCCGCAGTATCTGGAAACAGAGAGGGATTAGCTCCGGCCAGTTTGCCCTTGAGGGTACAGAACTTCCATTGTTTTCCAGTCTCACCGCTGGACAGTGCAGCATGTCTCTTCTACACCAGTGTTAATTTAAAAAACAAAAAAGCGACACATTTCAAAGGACAGCCACGCAGCACGAGTGCATTTTCAATAATGACCGGCATTTCCTATAAGAACACTGCAGTGAGCTCACCAGGCCAATATGCGGAGGTGACCCGTCCCCACCCAGAGCTGTGAACACACTTTTTATTATTCTTGCAAATGAAAAATAAATCTCCCCACAGCCGTGTTTTCACAAGTAGGCCTTGTGAGGCCGAAGCTTTTGCTCGCCATGTCCTTCTAATTCCATTACTGTCTGCAGTCAGCGGTTCTGCGAAACAGAGCCCGAACTGGGAATAGCGATTAATTAGGAAGAAAGATGGAGAGAGGAGCCGGAGTGGCTTAGCATCATTGGTAGAAAATTAGGCTTTAAGCAGGATGAGCTTAACATGTTTTGTGGATCGCAGTCCGGGCTTAGCATAAGGACGAGCTGTAGGTATTCATTGTTGTCTTTTTGGAAATAAATTCCGCACTTGTCTTCGCAGAGCAAATGTCAGAAAAAGACTCTTTTGCAGATTCGTCTGACTTTGAGGGTTGTGTTAAAAGAAATATGAGCTCTTACACAGATCGGCTACAGAGGCATGGCCAAACATTCCGTTCAATACTTGTAAAGGATATTTAGCGGTGAGTCTTAATGAACGGTTAACTTGATGTGTGTCGCTGTGGCAAGGAGGCAGGGGAGGTCTAAGTGCAAAGATGGGTTTATTTACTTAGAAGAAAAAAATGCAAGAAAGGGTCAAATCCAGGAATTTCCAAAAATATGTTTATCAGATGCTTTTATCCAAAGTGACTTATGACATTTCGCATTCATGTTACAGCGATATTGGCATTTAACCCATCCCCCTGGGGGGAGCAGTGGGCAGACACATGCAGCGCCCAGGGAGCTGAGGCTTTGAGTGTCTGGCTCAGAAACGTACCTGTCGACTGGGCTGGGATTCGACCCATGAGGCTTCCACATCACATCCCAGCACGATGTTCTACCCATTGAGCCTCAAGGTACAGAAACCACAAAAAGAAAAAATGGGCAAAATACAAACTGCACTATAGCATGAGACACACTATCAAAGCAGAGCCAGAACAACTGGGTGCAAACACTTAGGCAGTGACCAATGGGGTAACAAGGGGGCGTGGCCAACACAGGAAGCACATCCAAGCCAAATGGTGACAGTATTTTGGTCTGCAGTAGCCAGATTTCCTTGGGGATCAAAACAACAGGCATTTGGGCCAATTTTGTGCTTAAATCTTTTTGAGAAAAAAGAACTGAGGGCACTTTGTCCTTGGCATTGTAACTGGAAGAGTTTGACAAAATTATCTTTGTCACTGTCATTGTTTATTATATCCCTCGTCTTTATTTAAGTGTAAATGATTTCACTGATATTTTACTCAAATAGATAACAGGTGCACACCAAAATATCAGTTTATGTACCAGGTCAAATATCCAGTCATACCATTAGGGACCAGCAGGTGGCAGTGTGGTTAAGGAGCTGGAACTGGGGCTTTAACGCTGATGATGAACACCCAGCAAACATTGCTATACTGTTGAAAAACTTTAAGTTGTACAAGACAGGTAAATGATGTAACTTGATGCTTATGACAGTGTAGTTATGGTAGCTGCAGTAATATGTTCTGCAAGCAGGCATTTCTACATTTTATATCCCGGTTGTGCATACATCACACATCCAGTACATGTCCTACTATTTCAAAATACTTGATCTTAAGGTAAGTCTTAGCATTCTGTTAAGGAAAGGATTTTTTAATAAATCGTGTAGCTGTATTGTGTCATTATGAGCATTCCACACCACACCACCCCTGCACATTAAATTATGCACTCCTTAATTCTTATCTCCGTGTATTCCCCAGTGTCTTACATCATGTTGCACATTTCAGTGGTGCCCAGGAATTACATTTAAGGATATTCAATTATAATCCTGTAGTGCACCGTCCACAAAAAAAGTAAAAAGACTCAAAAGAGAGCTGAATTGATTTAGTCAAGTTATGTATTACTTGAGCTGGGTGGTTTGGTGCCCAAACGGAGGGAAAACCTTCAGTCCTTCAGCACTGAGCCCTTCAGGGCCACAGCTGGATCACCCCCAACAGCCCCCCACACACACACACACACACACACACACACACACACAGATGCACTCAGCTCCATACGGATAAATAGGTTCCTTTTCTTGACACGACAGAAACCAGCTGAAGTGTTGTTCCTGTTAGCGGTGAATACCCTACGCCCGAGGTGGGGTGCCTGGCTTTTAAAATAGTTCCAGTCTGTCATGACTCAGTCATAGATGAAAAGCTCCACAGATTACTGCCAGTTGACAACTGACGGATAAAGTGGTGTAATGAAATGTGTGGGTTTGTGTGTGTGTGTGTGTGTGTGTGTGTGTGTGTGTGTTGG
>JABJVR010001222.1:9053-51432 GCA_025773905.1 Chitala chitala
TGGCATTAGTCTCTGTTGTGTAGTGTCTGGCTATGGCCTGTGCCACCTTAACACCTGACAGTGTGGCATTAGTCTCTATGCTATATGGTACGGTTTTCCCACCTTAAAACCTGCTTATGCAACACTAATGTGTGTTATCCTGTTTTTCTGTACCATCTTCAGACAAGATAATGTCACGCTAATCTCTACTATAGGGCTTTACTTTAGCCATCTGCCATGAGCTGGCCGTGGTGACTAACCATCTCCTTCTCAGGTGTAGGACTGTGTGCCTGGCAGTTAATGTCACACTGTGACATTAGCAGACCTGCATGTATGGATTTGGTTCTTTCACCTATTACAATCTCACTGAGTATCTCTGCTTCTGAGGCTCTGATCTCCAAGCCTCACTGGTGCTCAGTACCTCTTCAGTGCTCTGCAGTGGTGCTCTGGGCTTTCTGCATAGACATGGTTTGTCATGTGACTGATTCTTACTGCATGGCTGTTGATAACACTCCGCAGTCTACCACGTTAGGTCTGATGCTGACACATTATCTTGGTTTTGCTGACTGACTACAAGACGCCCCTCCAGTGTGAATTTTGAATGACCAGTTTTACAGTGTTGGAGGTTGACTATGTTGGAACAAGCACAAGGGAGGGGGTGTATCCTGACCGGCCTGCTTTGATGGTGAGAGTTCTGGGGGTTTTATTAAGTGGTACGCAAAAGTCTAACCTTCATAAGATGGAACAGTGGTTCTGTCACACCTGGCTTCACCACTGTGGACCTGTTCCAAGACTGTTCTTTCCTCACCAATTAATCTGTACTTGGTAATTGGTTTTTCCTGAGTTGCTGAGGGACCTATCAAATAAGAGCTAATGTTTTCCACACACTCAGGGGGCACCTCAATCTGTGTGCTGTCCGCGCCAAATCCACAATCTTAAATGCTTCATAAATTAAGAGCACCGACAAAATTTAAAAAACAACACCATAAGTCACCACGGAGCTGACACACATTTTCTGTATGCACTGTTCTCTAAAAGATTGCATGCACTTAATCTCAAAGTCACATCGAAGTTAAAGGGAACGTGGAGTTTGCGTGCGGGTTTGCGTTTCCTCGGGGGTGCTTTCTCTCACTCCAGCATTGCTGCTCGATGGGGAGGAAACACCTTCAGGTTAACACACCTGCTTTTATCTCTGTTGTTGTTTGTAAGTATCACTGACCCGCGGTTTTTTCAAAGCCGTGATGCCACTTGAATGAAGAGATTTAATTGCAGTGCATCACCAGGTCAGTTATGCTGCCGATGCCGTCCACCTGAGAGGCGACTTGGGCTTGCATGACCCACTTAATTACCTTATTATCAATTACCCGAAGCTTTAACGAAGAGAGCTGCGTGCGGATCCTCACTCCTACATGTATGATAACTGAGCGGGCTCAGAGCTGGCATGTACCATACGGTGAAGTTAATTAAGAATGAATAATGTGGCTGCTTTTGCTGTTTTGTATAATAAATCCTAACTGCACCACAACTTGGACCATATTCAGTTTACACACTTTGGATTTGCATAATTGACTAACGAATATTCACGCAAATGAAGACGTGGAAATCAACAGTAAGAATGATGGAGAGCAATTCCAAGGTTTGGAGCTCCCAAACTTTCACATCACACACTAATAATTAGTGTGTGTGTGTGTGTGTGTGTGTGTGTGTGTGTGTGTGTACGTGCACATGCCCATACATTTATGAACATCCACTCTACGACTGAAACAAAACGAATGAACAAACTGAGGTAGTCCATGGGAAGGGAGCTGAGCGATTTATGCTCTTCTGGCACAGAGCGGGTCTCAGGTTCGAGGCGGGAGCGGCGGTGATGCCGCGCCTGCACGTGGCTCCGTACTGCGTGTTTCCTCTGGGCCATCAGCCCCTCCTTCAGATCATCAGTAATGTATGTATGTAGGGCACCCCGGCGTCACGCAGACGCCCTCCCACGCCCTTTGTGCAGCTCCACACCAACATCCGCCGTACAAAGACGCGTTTCGTGGTGCCGTGTCTCTGGTGCGATTTACCAGGTCCTCGGGGGCACACCAGTGCCTTATTATTCAAATGACTGGGAACAATGGTGCAGCTGGGAGCCCACAAGGGGGTCGTGTGAATAACAAGAACATAATAAGAACACAATGAGAACATAACAAGAACGTAGCAAGAGGCGAAGGATTTAACACGAAGTTTCTGACTAGTGATTGTGATGGATAGAGATGCAAGGTTCATATACAGACTCCCCATTAGCACTTTCAGTAATTGTGTTTTGCTATAATTTCCTTATTTATCTGTGACAAATTTTAGCATCAGACATTTTACTGCAGAGGTAAAAATAACTACAATTTTTGTCTTCAAACATTCTGTCAGTTTACTAAACATGTCAGGCTAAGCTTTTCTGACAGCTCGCTGGAGAAAAACCCAGACTTGTGGAACCTGGAACTGCTCGTAATCGTAACCACAACTACCCTCATATTTCAGCTGCTTTTCACAAACTTACAGTGCAGTCACAGGCAAAAAAGGAAGAGGCCAGCACAAAATAAACACCCACAAGAATGCAAATACACAAACACTTCACCCACACAAAACCACACAGGCGTCATTCATACAAAAAAATTACAACTGACACTGTTGGGGTGTTATTCATTGTCTTGGTTTCCAACCACAGGTGGCCTTGGGCAGTTGAGAGGATGGGCTCAGATGTTTGCTTGGAATCGGTTAGACCCTTTTCACCGTGCCCTCCACTTGGACCCCTCCATCTAGGCATGTCTCTTTGTCAGGACAGCACTGATGTCATAGAACCTGGGGAGCAAAAGCCCCTCGCTGTTCCTGTCTGAGTTTTATCCAATCAGGGCTTAGAGTTAACTGCTGACAGAGTGACATCACAATAAAGGGATATTATTTTAAAGAGAGACAGCAGGCAACATCGTCTTTTCATTTTCTATAAATATTCTACAAAAAGGTCTGCACATTTTTCCATATAGTTCTGAGTTTAAAATTGTGTTGAATAAGCCTGAGGCAATTGACTAAATATTTAGACAATTTTACAATTTTACTGTAAATATCCATCTACACTCCACATTCATGAACATTAATTAGGCTTTTACACAACCATGTTTGACTTTGGGGATTTAAGCTATTGTCTGTTAGATGCAATGACTCCTTACCACAGAAAGCTCAGGAAGTGGACGGCAGCGGTTCACTGTTGTTTTGAATGAAAGAGAACAGGGCTTAGACAGGCTGGACCCTCATTTCCTAATGTGCTCCAGTGGTGCTTTATTACACCATATTTCTCCTGGGAGTTAGATGTGATAACGCAAACTCGCTGCGAGTATGTCATGGGAGACTAATATGATCAATGCTCGGCTGTATCGATCTCCTCCGCAGTTGCAGGATACTGACAGCTACAGGTAATGTAACCAGATGGTTCTATTACCACTCATCTCAGTGACATCTGTTGGTCTAGTGGCCCTCGGTTGCTCTAGTGTGCTTTCAAGCATGTGGAAATTGGTGCCTGGATTGGTTTCAGAGTTGCCAGCTGCATTAATTAACACCCAGACATCTGGTCACTGGTCTTCAGGTCAAAGCGAGAGCCAGAAAGCTACGGCGATGGCCTCGGCCCAGAACGCCACACTTGTAGAAAGCCCATCCCGAGCGTCCTCCCAAGGGCCAGGATTTGACCTTCTCCTTAGCTTCTGCGTTCGGTCTGCACCTCCCCCTTTGTGGTGTAGCAGGGTTGAGACCATGTCTTTCTCTGCTGTTGCAGTCCTGTAATGAATGAAGGCAGGCTAATGCAAGCCTACACCCCACCGCAGGTGTATTGTGGAAAAGAATATGTAAAAAGTGCCCTGTCATGCTTCATCAGCAGCTGGCATAAAGACGCCTTTGTACCAGGCTGTAATAACAAACAAAGAGGGAGCCCTCAGCTTGAAGCTTACCTCTCCCTGCAGCAACCAGCCTCACACACTCACAGAATATCTGACACGAAGAGACAGGAGAAGCCCAGGGACTACATGACCTCTCCTACTACGTCAGACACAGAGCTCCATTTAGGAGTCATCACGGCAGCATCCTTCACATGGTGGTGTTGGTTGAACAGCAGCAGCAGGAGACACTAGCAAATATCAGAAAACCATCTTCATTGGACATATAACCGACACGTACTGACATGCATCGCAACAAAAAACTCATTCTTTATGTGCCCTTTTTTTAACTGTAACCTTTGTTAGAAACAGAAGAGGTTGTTCCTCTTCAAAGCTGTCCATTTTTAATGCTGAGGTTGTTGAGTATGGAGACAAGCGAAACTGTAATCTTAGAGAGTCTTTTGAAAAAACCAATAGTTAATAGATGACCCTCACAATTAACGTTCTGGGAGTGTGTCAACCTCTCCAACCACGTCATTTGAGCTGCATGAACTCAAGACCAGGTGAAAGAGGAGGTTTGAAGAGCAGAAGTCTGAAAGACTCTGAAATACTGATAATGAAGCACTCAGAAAAACTCTCCTGTTCCTAGATAAACAGAGTGTGGATTTGAAAAGACTCCATTCAGCAGTTCCTTATTTTTGAAGAGGGTGGGATTCAGTTTGAACCCCTGTGATGCTCTCACAGTGGGAATTTAAGTTTGTTTGTCCGACATAATCTCGCCCTGAATTTCTCACCACACTGTTCCGTGCTGCCAAGGAGCATCTGAATAAAAATGAGGCATGGCTGGGGGGTGCAGAGGTGATGGGGTAACAGGAGACCAAATGGCCTCTTCTGACAGGATCTTAATGGAGTCTGATCTCAGGGCCATACTCCACATGAGCATGGTGTTGGAGGGGGGGCCATTAGGGTGTGGGAAGAAGGAAGGAGCAGACCAAAAATCTGCCTCTGAACAGCGAACATCAGGTAGTTACACTTTCAAGGAAAGTGAAAATACAACCCCACACAGCAGTGCCACTACCTGTTTAATCATTGTGTCATCTGGAAGAAAAAGGAAGTTCTTAGTAGGTGTATAGAACACATCCATCCTGCTTTTCAAGACTACTTCCCGATGTGGAAACATTTTGTTTTCACGGGACTGTGTGAAGTAAGATGAATGATCTGCTTTGTGTAGTACTATGCTAACGGTCTCATTCACATTAGCATCTGTGTATAATGTTTTGTTTTATGTTGTTTGTCGAGGTGAGCTGAAGATTTCATGTACTTGGATATATGCCTTGGTCTGCAAAGTGTCCTAAAAAAGACCAGGAAAAGACCATGTTTTTCCAAGTAGCCAGTGTGTAGATCATACATGTGACACTCCACTGTGCTCATTTTCACTCTCGCTCGTCATTATCTATGCAGAATGCAGGTTTCACCCATGAATCATGACTCTTTGGGGTATTCTACATACCTTTACCTTCTGTTCCAGTGGATGTGCACAGAGTGTCACAGGAATGCCTGTAATCACCAATTCTCAGAAATAGACTTAAGGCTCCTCAGAGGTTTCACATGGACTTGATCTCCCTTCTCAGAAGTGCATTGCTAATAATCTTAAACTAATATATGTGCCCCCCCAGGCAGCCTGAGCACATGCTGGGGTTCAGTGGAATGGAATCATTTTCATTTTCACACACCTGTGTGAAGCTCTGAGGGCGGTTTGAAAGCTGTGATGAAAAAGATCGGACATGTCCATACTTAGAAATTGCGGAGTCTGTGGTAATTCTGAACGAGAGACGTGGAAGCTCTCTCAGCAGAAACGTCTTTCCATCACAGCAAAGTAATGAAATGTTGATAACCTTAAGCTTAGAGTTTTGGCTATGACTCACCTCAGGAATGAAGGAGAGATTTTCTACATACTAGGGTGGACGGTTTTTTAATTTTTTTCATTTTTTTAAGTCAATCACTACCGATTTGGTGCCCAGGTACATTAAAGCCTGAAACCTGAGTTTTTTTCTCCTCCTAGACTTTTTATTTTTAAAAACATTCTTTCCTTCTCAGTTATTTTTATTGAGAACTACATACCACAATGGCTGCTGTTGTCACTAAACTGGAAGGAAGTGTTTGTACAGAGGACAACATGGCAGTTACTTGGATTCGAATATGTAACCTACGGTAACAGCTCCAACAACAGAGCTCCTGCATCTAAAATCAAGGCTTACAAGATTAATCGTTTCTGGGCATTATGGCAACGCCCCATGTTGACAAATGATGTCTCGATTAAACTTTAAGTGACCGCCTTGCCTATAGCACCTAATCTTGTGTTGGCCTTCTGTGACATATCATTCAAAGAGGATGAAGAACTCTTGCTGAACCTGTGAAGGGCCTGTTTGGTTTGTTTTTTCAGAGAGCTGAGTATTTGTGCAGAACACTTTTGGGATTATGAATCTAACGTTGGGCTGTTCGTCACAGGCACTGGAAAAGGCTTCTAAAATAGGCCCCATACAAAACCCCTTTACACTTGACATATTTAGAAGAATGTTCAACACATTTACAAAAACCGGCCAAATATGCTCTGAGACACACAGACCTGCGTTGTGGTCTTTCAAGTTTTGAGTGTTTGTACGCTTAGCCCTAGCATGTATCTCATGGACCATACGTCTTCATCAGGAATGTCATTAACCATAAAATGTTTTGATTTTGTTTTAATCATTACTAGGATGGTTCAGGACAGATACACTCACAATCCATCGTCTTGTGTTAAGTGTCCTCGATGCTGTTTGCAAATGTAATGTGATGTGAAGCTGTGCAGGAGGCAGCAGGGTGAAGCAGGTTTGGTATCTCAGCACAAGAACACTCCTGTTCCTGAGTTCTCATAAGATATCATTATATCTACTACTTCTGAAAGATTCATTGCAAAGCTCATTAGTTGATGATGACTCAATGTACACCTTATTTCATTTTGTGTTTGTAACAGCCTTACTGAATAGAAATTTGATTAGCAACTCCAGTTTATTATCACCCACTTCATTTCTGTCTGTATCAGGTCCTAACTCATAATGGCAGTACTAGTACAACCATTTAGTCATATACTGAACTAATTTTTCATTTAAATGATTCAGCAAGTGCAATGAACTCCTTGACTTGATGTTCCTGATCAATGCAGCATTCAAGTCTAGATACAATTTCAGTATTCCCAGGCCTAGACTTCCATGAATCACTTTGCCACAGTGATCTTATGGGTGATTTAATAAGTGTTAATTAATCTATCCTTTTGCGTGTAGCAGTGAAATGAGAAGATAGCTCAAATGTCCTTCTTGAGTTCACATTTTGCAGAATGACTGTGTCCTCAGTCAGAGATGTGCGGGAAATGACTGGAGGAATAGTAACCTGTCAAACAGGTCTGCGTCCTGGTCGCTCCCCAACATCTCACAAATCAGAGAGAAGGGGAGACTTCGAGATGATGTTTGAAACAGCAGGTGGAAGATCATGGTGTGGCTACTTGTAGCAAGTGTAGAAGCAGGTGGAGATGTCCTGCATAGCAACACTGCTGTTCTGGGTAAGCAGACTGACCAACATTAAATTTGCAAATATGGATCTGTTTCACAAGACAGTGAAAAAACAGCACTCCCCACACCGTACCTGAGATACCTGAGGTACCTGAGGTC
Organism: Chitala chitala; assembly: GCA_025773905.1. NCBI lineage: Eukaryota > Metazoa > Chordata > Actinopteri > Osteoglossiformes > Notopteridae > Chitala > Chitala chitala. The sequence goes on from JABJVR010001222.1 coordinate 16,633, forward strand.
TGACAATAGAGCTGTCTTTGTGTTTATGCTGCATGGTCACTGTGGGTGGAACATATAAACTGGAGAAACGGGATGTAAAGGACAAGGCATGCGTGGCATGGAAACAAAGTGTGCCAACATCGGGCAGCACATAGATGCCACGGAGGAGATGCCATACCTTCATTAACACAATTATCTACCATTTGACATGTTACTAATCACTCTGTGCTATGTGGCCCTCCTAGCTAGGAAGCTACGGGTTGCACTGAACGTGTGAACAATGGAGCTGGTTAATTACGTCTCTCAGAAATTAAGCATCATTGTAATTAGTGTACCCGCTGAGTGGTGTAGGAGCCAAAGGAATCGGGGAGAGCCTGGCGCTGTGCGAGCGATCGCATCTCAACGTGTTTACCTTCCCCGCTCTGAGTCGGGGCAGCAGCTTGGATTTGTGGGAGGCTGCCGGTTGTCATGGTTACGTAACCGTTATTTGGGAAAGTGCTGACCCACGGGGTGTGACGTTCTCATCTCGGAGAAGTAACCGTGGGCTGTTCTGCATGTTTACAAAGTGAAAGTGGGTCAGGCACTAGAGCGCGGAGCCCGTTTTCACCGCACACTTCTGTTCTGCTGTCAGCACCGTGAGGATGTCGGGGTGCGGGTAACAGCTCCAGAAACAAAAGGAGAGGTTTAACCGCGATGAGCGCAGGCTGAGAGCAGACCTGCCCAACACATCAAAACTAACAACTTAACATCTGTGGTCCGGACAGCATCTACACAGGGATTATTTGAATTGAATGCTCATAGAATAATATATAATATTCAATGAATAACACACACACACACACACACACACACACACACACACAGTAGAAACAGGTTCAGCAGCTTCATGTTTACTGCCCCAAACGCTCTTTCCACTCTGCCTCCCTGCAGATATTGTTAATAAAAAAATTCTTATTAGTGGAATCCACTAGCTGTGGGCCTGGGGGGTTGGGAATGTTGATCCCAGACAGGGAAAATGACACATACTGCTCTGTATGCACATGGGGGCCACCCAAATCAACTCATCTGTGGAGGTGGCTGACAGTCTGCTTCACACGTGCTGCCAGGAGAAGTTTTAAAAAACATTTGGATATGGTACAGCATTCACCTGACCAATATGGAAGAGTCTTACATAACCGGTGGCAACAGCCTGAAATTAACTAAGTAAATCCTCCTACAAAAGCTTATGAAAGTGCTTTTTAAAGATGCATAGGTACAGGAAGTAAAATTTTCCTTATTTTACCCGAAACATTTCAATATGAATAAATACTATATGTACAGTATATGAGATCATCCTTAAGACACACAAATCTCCCTTCAGCTGAGATGTTGTCATGGGTGCCGGACAGACTTTTGTTTTACGAAACTGCACAAGCCGTTACACACGACAACATTACAGACATAACAAGCGAACGCTGGGTCAGTTTACGTTTGCATACACAAATGAGCAGACGTTGTGGCCTTCTTCCCTCGTCTGCACACCCGAGTGGACATTCAGCCATGTGCCACAGTGGCTCAGCTCTAATTACCACTTCTGAGCCTGACACCATTTACTGAAGAGAGTGGATCATTGGGGGGTGCAGTCTGATGTTTTGCAAGTCAAATTTACAAAACCTCCACCCCTCCACCACTTCCTTCTCCCCATGCAGGAAACACGGACTCGAGGGGCTGAGTCCAGCTCCTCTCACCAACGGGGACAGCACCGGCACATCTCAGTGCAGCGCCAACTTTTGATGCCAACATCGTTTCTTTCAGGGACTCCAAGGTCCTGCTGGGTCCTGAAATTCCCAGACCCTCTTGTGCCTGAGAGGCTGTCTCTTTGTAAAAAAATTGTAAAGGTGCATTTTCATCTTATAAATTTCATTGTACACGTTGGCTGCGTCAGAGTATGGCTTTAACAGTTTTATATAGTAATTTTACAAAGTGTATTACAATATATGATTCATATTTAGCAGTTATCAGAGAGAATTTAATGTCCTATAAAACTAGGATGGTTTTCCTAATTCTACCAGTGAGCAATATTTGAATTTATGTCTACAATCAGTTTTTGATGGGAGAAATAAGGTCTGAAAAGGTAATAAATCACATTTCAAATTGCCTATTTGTACTGATGAAAAATTCTTTAAGCAAACTCAAGTCCAATTACTCTGGCTTCTGGACACCTCAGGCCATGTAAAACTTACATCACAGCGTCAATTTAAAACCAAATTACCTGTTTGTCATCAAGTTCACTCTCAGTTGTTTTGTTTGTTTGGGTTCCTGTGCTTCAGAGAAATGCTGTGGTGGGTTAAAACCATGTGACCTGACTGCACCGGGTCACCACCAGAGGGAGCTCTCGGTGAACACAAAGTGTGTGTCTGTGCTTGTGTTTGTGCCTGGTGCTGGGATCTTCCCAACGAGATGTTGGCTCCTCTCTTCGACGTGGTTGGATTTGGCGCCGGGTGTGTGGAGGATCTTTTTAAGATATTTTTTCTTAGCTTCCTAGCTAGGAGAGATATTTTTAACCGTACAGATACGTCAGGCAGGGAGAAACTTAGAGTCCGAGTGTCTGAAAAGCTGCTCGTTTGAGTTAATTGTGTTTGCATGTCGCCGAGCAAAGGGCCCGCTCCCCTTTGACCAGATGTATAATTCATGAGCTTGTCACATTCCCCCTGCTGTCAGAGTAACACATATGTCACACGTTCTCATCTCATGAATAATTCGAAGGCCGTTCAGTAAAGACCCCTAATCCTGGTGGCCCGTTTGGGCAGCCGTGAGGAGGATTTGTACTCATCTCGTTTGTGAACGTGATGATTGTTAGCTCTGCAGATATCAAAGGATTAAGCAGAAGTGGGGTGATCAAATAAAACAGCGTCGTGACAGGCAGGGGGCCAGCTTGGTGGGGTGTGGGGGGGTCAATCCCAACACACTATGATCCACTGTGCTTGTACAGTTCATTTCTGACAGACCACTGGATAAGGGTGACCCTTGATCCTATGCTGTTTGTTCTGATGTATAGAAAGATGGGGGTATTTTGAAATTAACAGTCGCGTCGGTTTTACAACAGATTTTTGAAAACGAACAGTGTCGCTCAACAACGTTTCACTCGCACACTAAATTTTCCGGCATTGTGACTGTGCAGAATTATGAATAAGCATTCAGCTGGTTTGGCATGCCCTCAGCTGGTTTGGCATGCCCTCAGCTGGTTTGGCATGCCCTCAGCTGGTTTGGCATGCCCTCAGACTTCCTTAATTCGAATTACCGAAAATTAAATTGAACACATTTTATCATAATCATCATGAAAGTCATTGTTTTTACAGCTGCGCTGGGTGAGGTGAACATTGTCATACAGTGGGGCACAATCATATATGGGATAAGGAGCTCTCTCTGCTAATTACCCACAAGCCTCTGAAACCGTTCCGTTAGCTACGCCCAAGTGTTTCGGCTTTAGATATCGCGTACACACTTCTACGTGGATGTGACAGTGCTTTCCTATTCTTCCTTTCGCTGCAGCATCCTCTGTCCTTTGACCTTTAATGACTCAGCAAGAGCAGCTGCACAGGATGTCGTGAATAATTGAAACTGACGGGTGCACATGGGCTGATGCTGATTGGCTCATGCTGAAACCGTGCATTGTGGGATGTTAACTGAGTACAGGCGGAGCTCCTTATCCACCCTGCATTTCCTCACTTCAAGGAAATCAAGTGAATGCTGCTGTTATTCTGAAAGCGGTGTAAAGATCTTTACAATGTGACATAGTTTACCGGCTGGTTTGGATGGGAAACACAAACGGTGACCGCAGTTAGGGTTAGGGTTAGGGGAACTGCATTAAATAACAGTCTAAACTATTTGTTTTTCCGTTGTAATTGATAAACATGATTCACTGCATTAAAACGAACTGAGTAATTAAAGCTGTACATTTGAAATGGCAATCAGGGTAATACCAATTACCATCTAACTGGAAAGTGCTGTATCTAGTGTCTCTGCATAGGAGACAAAGTGCAAAAATCCCATTGAATCTGTGTGACACCAACTTCATGTCCATGTCCTAATGAAACGCATTGGTGACTCTTTGTGTTTCTTTCTATGCCAAATTAACCGAGAACGATGATGTGGCGCTGTGAAGATGTTCAGCCAGCCCACATCAAACACTGCTGACAAAGCCCTGAGCTGATGTCCCAGATTTCTGGGGAAAAGGGACCCTCCTACATTTTTGAGTCAGACACTGTCAGAGGATGTGAGAAGAAACAGCTCACACGGGGCGCTATCTGCTTTTGTGCAGACGTGTTTCGACTTGGTGTTCCAGCAGCCCCTTTGCCAACACCTGGAGCTAAGCGGAGGTCCACCTGTGTGTGTATGTAGCACGTTTCTCTGGCATCAGCCCACCTGTTTTAAAATGCCACGAGCCGCTCCTCTTCCACAGGCACAAAGGTCAAACAGCTCTCACTTTCAGGATTGATTTCATGTGCCAAATATAGGGTTGTTTTTTACACTCTTGTCAAACAGTAAAAGAAACGTCAATATGTACACACAAGGCTGGATTTCCTTTAAACAGGGGGATCTCACCATCCCCCTTCCTGTTAGATAAAGTAGTTCACGTCTACAGAGAAAACCGACCCAAACAAACCATCCAAGAATGCTTTTTTTCATTAATGTTTGGGCCGTTTTGCTCTAATTAGGCTTTGATTAATAAATATTCAACACGAAGCTTTGTCCTGTTTACACAGAAGTGTAACGCAGCCTTACAGCTGAGCCGGTGACAGCCGCATGCCCCCAGATTCTGTCACTCTGCCCCCAGATTCTGTCACTCTGCCCCCAGCTTCCGTCACTCTGCCCCCCTCCTCAGTCAGTGTGATGGATACACGTGAGCGCATGACTTCACGCCGCCTTGTTCTCCGTTCCCACACACTTGCTCATCACTAACGCCGCTGCTCAGACACAGACACAGACACACACACACACACACACACACACACACACACACACACGGTCACGGTCCCGCTGAGCGATGCCTGCTTAATTAGATTACGTAGGCCATCAACTAGAAGTCAACAGGCATAATCCTGCATGTTAATTATGCAGCTTGAGGCTGTTGGACGACATGTCAGGTGCCTCGCTGGAGACACAGAAACCCTTATCTGTGCCTCCACACGACACAGCAAGATAAGTCATTCTAAGAGGGGAAAAAGGAGGAATTTATTGCAATAAATGAATACCACAGCACCTGGTTTCTGCATGATCCTAAAACCCACCATTTCACTGCTGCAGGTGACATTTACGATAGAATGAGATTTCCTAATGGGGACACTGGTGAAATCCAATTCTGCTTTATGCCTGTGTGTTTATTTAATTGACCTCAAACCCGGCAGCTGTCCAGGCAGTACGTCCCGGTTATTACCAGCACATTACCGGATCTAATATAACATAATGAAATCCTGTCAGGTTTTTTTTTCCCGGTTGGAACATACAGAATAGTGTAAGTTATCTGCGCGTTCTCTAAATACTTTTGTTCAAAAGCTCAAGTTGTTCACACTCAGAGCTAATTTATACAATTAATTTTTCTGCTCATGCCAAAGTGTTTCCGTAGGTATAAACGTGGCATATACCATTTAAAACACAAGCGTTGTACACTTGTCGAGGTGTCCGTTACTCGGTGCAGGTTTGCACCGTGACTGCACGTGTGCTCTACCATCTTGCATAACTTTGTCCTTTCAGTTGCTCCAGCAACCGTCCTCAACTGTGAGACATGTAGGAACATGCGTCACAGCGGTGATGGTGTTTTGAAGAGGAGGAGGTGATGCGTGTGCGCACGTGTGTGTGTGTGTGTGTGTGTGTGTGTGTGAGACGTCTTCTGCTAGCACGTGTTGCCCCAAGAGCGGCGTACAGAGTGTGATGTCCTCCGTCAGTCCCCGTCACCGCAGAGAGAAGTGCATCGGCAGTTACGTGCAGTAATCTAACAATCTGCTAATTAACGTCTGGCTTTGGAACGTCACCCTTCTGAACCTTGGGAAATCGATTAGGAGCGTGATCTTATCATGTTCGGCGCTGGTACTGGATGAGACCAAGAGAGCGCCTGTACTTACTGAGGCGGGTTACTACGGAGATGATTACCTCTGTGAGGTCATAGTTTCATCAGCTTCTGTCTCTTTTTTATGACTGGGGATTTTGGGGGGCTGGCGGCTCAAAGTCCAAACTGGACCTAAGGGGCAGTGGACTGTGGCGTTCCCAATAGGAGTTTGACAAACTCATCTCTGCAGCGGACAGTATTCGTATGTCATCATGGTGACTCAGCTCTCTCTGGCAGAGACAGCTTTGTGCTGAGCGCCTCCTGAGCACAGAGATGTCACTTCCGTCAGCAGCCACGGTTCTGACACAGTCCTGCCATAGTGCTCAGAGCTCCAGTGGAAAGCTATGTAGGAGGACATGCCTGTTTCCGTCAGTAAACCTCTCAGTCGGGGAGGGAGCTGATTATATGCCACACCAGTCCGCAGGCAGTGTTTAACACATGGGATGTTCTGATCAAGTCCAAAAATGCCAGGTGTACCATTACCCCACAAAGAGATAAGGGCAGTGCCATCCTCCACTCCGCAGTGCCATCCTCCACTCCGCAGTGCCATCCTCCACTCCTGGCAGATGTGCTGTTCCAAGCCACAGTGCCCCTGTAGCGCTGTCCTTGGTGTGGAGGGCCTTTCGTACGTCTTTCACCGCATAGCATCACTCAGTGGCAGGGCTGTCCTTGGCCCACGTCTGCCCCCTTGTGGTCACGACAAGAGTTTGCATCATTTGTTGCTCTGCAGCCATAAGACTTGCATTGTCATCAATTGCAGCATGCATTACTTCTTTGTTTAGCCGCTAGCCTCCCACTCACAAAGACCTTATTTTCTGAAAAGGATTTCATAGGCTGTCTCCCTTTCTCCTTATACAGAAAAGTGAACAACTGTAGCCAGTACACATTCTCCCCAATACGAAACAATTTGATATTTTTTATCTTTGTGTAATAATCTTAAACTGAGCATGATGACAGTGCTGGAGAGCTGCAGCTGTTTAGGAGTAGAACAATCAGTCGGTTGTTCCCCAAGAGTGACACCCGGAGACACTCCTGAGCCCTGAGCGTGCAGCCTCCTGTGCGATTGCCTCCTGGGCCAGTCTGTTAATGGCTAGTCATGTTCGTACTATCAGACAACCTCGGGTGCATGTACGTACCCTCTGGCTCACAGAGCCACATGTCCATCCACGTGTGCACGGAAGGGAAAACACGTGATGGCGACTTTTACCAGGCATGAAATTGAAGAGGCAATTTAGGCTGGGGGGGTTGGTTATGAGATGGGACAGTAAGCATTGTTCATGACTAACACCGTTAGGCGTGAAGGGGTGTCATTTTAATTAATACTCCAGCTCATAAAGCCAGTGCAACTCCTGTAAATGCTGACATAACATTTATTTAAAACCAGCTTTTTTCACCCTCAGGTTGTTAATTATTAGTCACACGTGTGCATTATCATGCATTATGTGTCGTTTCTTTAATATCTTCCATGCTGAAGTGTTAAAATGACGTGCGCATGTATTGCCCTCATATGAAGCAGCGTTTCATTTAGTTATGGGCAGTTTGCAGAGCCATTCAAGTCTTCCTGAACGGCAGAATTTCCCCTCTTTATTAACTCAAAGCTTTTCACTGAGAGACCATTTTAAACAGCCCTTGACAAAGACATCATGAATGTCATGTAAGCACATTTTTAATTTTGGTGTGGAGAGAAAGAGGGTGGAACGAAGGAAGGTGTAGTGAACGAGGGTGGAGTGAACAAGGGTGGAGGCATCATCTAAGACTAGTGGCTACAGCAGAGGTCACCTTACACCCCCCTCCCCCAGCCCAGGAGGAGACTGATATAAATGGTGCAGGGATAGGAGACAGCCGGTGATGAGTCAGCAGGTGGCAGAATCGCCAGCCTGTGCCCCCATCACAGTCACCCTCACAGCCAGGTGCCCCAGTGCCAGAGGGGGGGACACGATTGTGACAAACTCAGGGAATGACAAGAAAACTTCCATCCAAGGGTCTTTCAAGGTCTCGGCAAGCCTTCAAGAGGAGACCTAATTAAAGTCTTCTGTTAATGAGAAACTCTAATTTGACTCCGTTGTGGGAGCTCAGTGGGTCCACCTCCTATGTCTTTGTGAGATGTACCCATTTGTCTGCCTGGTTATCATGCCCTGTGCCATCTATTTTAAACTAGTGCCACTGGGCGTCTCAGAGAAAGGAGCCACTGAGGGCTCTTCAGTCCAAACTGTACATTCTCCTCGTTCCTGTTGTTCATGTCGAGCTGCTGAACCAGCTGTTAGATGAATAGCAATCTGTGAGAATGCTCAACGCCCAGAGATCCAAACAGCCCATCCTTCACCGGGCTCTGTTCATGACCACCGACGTGCTCTGGAGCCTGTCATCTGAATGTGTATGAGCACTTCATGGAGACACCACTGGAACATCCAGGGTGCTTTTGGTCATGTGTCCCAGCACACCTCGGTGTCAGCGCTCAATGGCAAATAAAACCTGCAGGGATGTTCGTCTCTAGCGAGTGTTTTGACGTGATGAAAGCTTGAAGTTCACCACCTTCTCTGTTCTGAATTAGTTGATTTGCTAACAACTTTGTTACAATGGAAGGCCCTAACATCTTCAGTGGAAATGACCACAACTGAATTTTGCATTAGGCACGTATGACGTCTACAGGGTTACGTGCGATAGTGACTGGGACACTGTCCCTCTGTATGGTCCTTATTGTTATAAGCTGAGAACTCAGTTCATGAGGTGACATTTTTTTAATTGTAATGGGAGGGTCAGTTAGCCAGGCTCAATCCCAGGACTATCCCAGACACTGCCTGGTGATCACTCCCAGCCAGGGCTGCTGGGAAATATGGAGGGCTGCTAATGATGAGCCTCACATAAAATACCAGCCATGTCTCCCAGCATGCAACAGTGGACAAATCTGAGACTAACCATCAGCACCCTGTCACGCGTGTTCCTGAGAGTGCCCTCGGGAACCTGAGGAAACAGTGAAACAGGCCAGTTCTGAAAAGGTCTGCCTGAGCTCTTCTGGAATGTTCCAGCCTGTTGATCCCAGATCATGGGGGTGGGGTGCAGAAATTCAACCCTCGACATGTGATGGATGTGGACCACGATGATCTGCCTGGTGCTTCTTCACAGGAAGAAATAGAGGACAATAAAGTGGCTTTTGTAGACAGCCGGTTGTGCCTCCAACACTCGGAGCCGGCAGCGTGAATGTCCCAGTGTCCAGGGCTTCTGTGGCTCCTTCTCTCTGCCATCTGCGACCCCCACTTTCTGAAGTACACCATGCAACACAAATCACTTCTCTCTTTCTCTTCTGTTGAGCCACATTTTCCAATCACGCCATGGCTGCATATTTTTACAGTTTCTAGTTGTGTACTGGACAAATATGTTTTTTGCAATCGATAATGGTATTAGTGGTGATTATTAACATGCGCTAATTCTGGAAATGCACACACTCACACACACACACACACACACACACAGATAAACTACTCAAGATACAGCCAGTAAAATATTAAATGGTACTGTGTAAATAAGGAACGACTAAAGCTTTGGATTAGCTGAACTGCCACAACGACCACCATGGTGTTCAGCAACACTTTAATACATGAAACACAGTCAGCCAGCTGTGTCAAGTGTGACCTCAAAGTGCAGTGACTCGTGGACCTGAGTGAGACAAACTGAGCGGAGCAGTCAGAGGTCAACGTTGTCCTATTCCCGTCGAGAGGGAGGGGAGGGCCACCCTGCTTAACACAGTACAGCTCTCTGAGTGGGAGGTCAGAGGTCAGAGCTCCAGAAAGAACGACAGACCAAAACGTCTCGCTGGTGCCCCAGAGCCATCTGGAAGTTTCCAGAAGTAGAAGTGCGTGAGGCAGCTTGTGTTGTACAACGAAATGTTAACAGAGCATGTCAAACGTTGCGTTAGCTTAGCGTACTTCGGGAATGACATTGTGGAAATGCTATTGGACATGAAAGAAAAACAAAACACTTGGTGGAGTTGGGAAGATGCTGCTCTGACAACGTTAACCTCAAAGGTCAAACGGGTAGACCACAGCACCTCGTGAGATAACAGCTATAAATGAGGTCAGTGGGGGGGGGGGCACAGGTGTGGAAATTAACCTGTCCGCAACCCTCTTCTTCTCTACATACATGTTCATGCTCAGTTAGCCAATGTGTAGGTGTGGAAAATAGCCGCACACTGCACAAATGTAGCTCTGCAGATCGTGCTGGTGACATGTCGGCAGTGGAGTGTGTAGGACCAGACAATCACACAGTTATCAGCCATTTCCTCATGAGTTCCTCTGGGAGAAAAAATGCACACCCTCTTCAAAGAAGCTGTCATCATCCAAGGCTTCAGCAATAATAACCTCACTAGTACTCAAAGCAGATTCTGAGCTCTCTCTCATTGCTCTGGCTCTGTCGTCACACTGCAGCACCCAATGGGCTCGGGCAATCTCAGACAAGCTGTCTAGGAAGGTAGGAGAAGATGAGTGACATCCAGGCTTTACTTCAACATAGACATTTTGCAGACATTGGGACTTAATTTCATTTAAATCGGGCGCGAAATGAGCTATCTGCCAGCCTGCTTTTGAAAATTATAGGTGTAAGAAATATTTCCTACCAGATTCAGCCTTATGGAGATGGTTCCTCTGTCACCGCAGACCTGGGGGACTGAATCCTTTAACAAGGCTGTCAGCCTGCCACCCAGCCTGGGGAGATCTTCTGAGAGATCTTTGCTCTGTGAAGCCACTACTATAGTGCAGCATGGAGAACATTAGCTTCCCATGTCTGCTGGCACCAGATGGGCTGAGAGAAGTTGAGCTGAGATCTTTCAGTATGACTGTCCTATGTACGTTTACACAGGACTGCCCTACTGTAACATGGTATATTCAGCCCCATGTGCGACATTTCTTGCTCTCAGCAACCTTTTGCTGCCGGTGCGTTTAAACTGCCAACACCAAAGTGTCATGTTGGGTGTGAGGGGTCACTGATCTCACAGTGAATGTGATATCTCCTCTTAGCGTTATACCTTGAGCTGTTCTGACCACACCCGCCACATTTTGTACACCGTCGCTCAGCGTTAATACTGCACAAGGCTGACTGATTCTGCTGCAAAGTGAGAAAAACATCTTAACGAGTCTCTGTATAAGAAGCACCGGAAGCCTTGAATGGGTGAATGTCACCACAGTACACTGAGCTAAGGGGAGCGGCGTGTAACCAGGCCTCCCCCACCCCATTAGTCTGTTCTGCACCCCCTTCACACGCTCGTTACATAAGATTCCCGAGGGATAGCTGAAAGTTTCCTGCTTTTCTCATCTCAGCCTGCCCATTCCAGGGATGAGGCTTAACGGGTGTCACAAAGGGCCATTGACAGGGTGGCTGAGCTGGGGAGGGGGGCAAGGGGGGGCAGGGCAGCTGACATCAGAAGCTTTTCTGCTTCTTCTCGACACAATGAGCCCCAGTGTGGACAGAGCCTCGTTGAAGGTCAGCCCTCCAAAGAGGGCTTCATCATTACTAATGAACTGCCCCCCGTAGACTCCACTTCTTCCCAATAGTCTGAACAGTGATAGTGGCGGTTACCGTGGCGCGTATGGCAGTGATGCTGGGGCAGAACGTGGTGGTCATTGCACTGCCGCTGTCTGAGCTCCCCCGATACATTTAACAGGGTGGCCTCCGGGCATCCAGCGTGGTTCTGGGAAGACGACGAGACACAGAGATATTTGGTGGCTTTCATCAGCCTGTGGGTATGAAGTGAGAGCAGGAGACGTATCTGCTCTTTGACTGGGATTCTGCCTAGGAGGACTGGGAGTTTTGGGATTCTGCCCAAGAGACACGATGACACTGGCGACAAAGTTAGAGGAGCTTGAGGTGACCTTGGAGCATCTACTGATGGATGTGTTTGTAAGTGGCTCCTACGCATTCTCGCTCTCCTCTTCATGGCTCTGTTGCCAGGGATTGAGCTGGGAAAGATCTTCTCACCTGACATCTCCTCCCCAGCTCTGAGTCAGGGGGTGCCTGTTTATGTAAATCTGGCTACAGTGAAGTTTGGCTCCTGGCATGATTGGCAAGATTAATTACTGTAGTTAACGATCATAGGTCTGAATTACAGTGTCTCCTCTGAGCCAAGAATATTAGAGACCAAAGGGTGTTTTACTGATTGTAAGGCTTCAGCAATAAGCCATAATTCACACATTTACCATAACACTACTAAAGAATAATATTCTATATTCTATCCTCTTTTCCTTGGTTCTGACGTATGAATGAAAATGTTGGTGTTTCTGATAAATCAGTATAGAGATAAAAAAGATAAAGATAAAATCTTTATCTTTAGATAAAATCTAAAAAATAAAATAAAAATGTCTCATGGTATCCCCAAATGATCTTTATGAAATGTTTTCTGGGGTTAAAGCATGATTACTTACCAAAGTGATTGTGTGTGACAACAGTTATTCAGTTTTATAAAACATTTTGAACATGTGTCATATAAGAGCAAGGAATATTTGTGTGTGTTTGGAACTCCGCTTTTCTTTCTGCATTTGCCACCATTTGACATTAAGAAAGGCCAACTTGTTTGCTGCAGAACACTGTGACATGTACGGTTAATTGCAAAACCATTAAAGGAAGAAAAAGTGCACATTTTCACTAGCTATGGACGTAAGTCTCGTGCCAGCAAGCAGCACTGAGGACCAAAACTCGCCCAAGGGCATCTGAAATTTAGTGTGAATGTGTTCGATTCATTATTGCTAGTAAGTTTTCCTTATCGCACAGGTAACCCGCAGGTGCACAGACAAATTAACAGTACGCCCGTCTCACAGCGAGTTCAGAGCCTTAATAAAGGCAAAGCATAGACCGCCAGTCCATGACTTACATCAAACCGAAACACAAGTGAAAGTTTGCACCATTTTAGCGATGCTCAGCCATCAAACAAGGGCTGTTTGTATTAGACCGAGTGACGAAGAGTCTTGCTAAGTGTGCTTGTGTCAGCAGGCTGGTAAATCGGTCTGTATCGTGGACCCTGGTGCAGAAGACTGCGCCAGTAGCTCTGAATCAGGAAAAGGCAAATCTCACAGCACTTTTCCTGAACCTTTTGAATTTGTCGTGTTATTCAGTCAGCCTTTGTGATTTAAAACACAGTCTGTCTGGGAGTCCATAAAGGAGAGTTTATTGTAGATTGGTACAGGCACAGATCCTGAGCTTTGATTAGCAATTTAAAAACTTTTTTTAATTTTTTGCAGATCCTGTTATGTAACTGGTAAACTCTAATTTGGGTGTAACAGATCTGTGCTTGTACCACCAAGCTAAATTGTTGCCTAACAAAGGTTGTTAGCTAGAATCCTTTTGTGCTGTTTTGGGAATGCTTCAGCCTTCTGTTAAAATATGTGGGAAAAGCCATGCCCACAGATATTTGTGAATCATTACCTTCGTCTTGGCTGTTGCTGTTTGCTTCCTGTTTCACATGCAAAATCAATTCTCCGAGCTCAAGGAAGTGGAGTAACTGCAGGGTTTGGAGCCCCACCCATCCTCAGAAGTCAGACGTTCTGCAGAACAGTGCTACAGGGCGGCCCTGCACTTTGCAGAAGTGTTACAGGAGGCCCTGGGTTCTGCACTTTAAAGTCTCTCAGTTCCATCCATCATTTACTCCGTGATGGACCCGTTTCACTTCTTCATGTCCACCTAATATCTTCTTCTGAAGCCGATGTTTTATGTGTTTGGGAATTCTAGAAAGGATTATCTTCATCTTTAACAGGGGAATGTGGCCCTGGGAATGGCAAAGACACAGTGTTTCCCATCCAGGTAGACAGAGTGTCCAACAGTTCAGAGTAATGAACCTCTGGGCAACACGCATAGATCAATCACAAATGAGGAAAAGACAGCTTAGGGCTCTGACACGCTCCTCACTAACATGAACAAATTGATATAACTGTGTAAAATCAAGCCACATCCAAATCACCCTGTGGGAATTGATTAATCTCTCCCAGCCCAAGATCCCACATCTGTATTAATTATGAACCTCGTTATGCTTGAAAGCCTTCTTATATATTGTGTTAATAGGTTCCAGAAGGTGCAGACCAGACAGTTTCCGCTTTCACATGAAGCACGCAAAGGGTAAATTCTATTCATTCAGCTTAATAAGTATAAGGAGATGTTGGGTTGTGTGTGACTGTCTGCACGTCCGAGGTCTTGTGTTTGTTCTACCTTGTCTATCGCCCCACAAAAACATTTGCTTCCTCTGCACTCTGACCTGGGCCCCCAGGTTTCAGTCAGTGCGCACCTGCAATAACGTTATGGACGAACAGATGGTTCAAAGGATGCTGTTACTTTACAGGGTATGTTCTGCGTATCCAGCTACCTCTTTTTATCCTCTGTCAGAGACAAAACTAAGAGGGTGAAGGTCTGCAGCTCGATGGACCTCCTGTGTGGATGCTACTAAATGTATCTTCGCCCCCCTCCTGGTAGAATACTACAACGGGTTCTGGCCTGCAAACGTCTCGGGAATCAGGTCGGTGTACAGTCCAGCCATGCCAGAGTGCTGGAATACCTGCTGCAACAAGCTAGCGTGCCTTTTCTCATAAACACCTCAACTGCAGCCTTCCCACAAAATATGTCTAAATGCCACTTTACATAACTGAATGCTAGTTGTCCCAATCGTAGGTACTTAATTATAGCGTATATTCACTGCTTCTGTTAACCGCAGAATAAATTCTTTGTGGTGTGTTATTATTACAGTTATGGAACAGAGAGAAAAGGGAGATTCAAGGTGTGATCTCACATCAGGGGAAAACAACAGGTCAGGGATCATGTTCACTGTTGCACAACGGTGACAAGGTCTTGTTTCTCTGGGCCGTGAGTCTGGCTTTGTTGCTGAGGACAGGGCCACGTACCCCTGTGACGCTGTACTTCTACAGCTAACATATTTTCAGTTAGTGTTGTGGTACCTGGTTCATCCATAAGGTATGATGATACCGAATGCTTTGCGTGAGTCTGTAGGTACGCTCGCTGGTAAGGTTCTCTCTCAGTCGTGTGCTCGCTGGTAAGGTTCTCTCTCAGTCGT
The DNA here is from genome assembly GCA_025773905.1 of Chitala chitala. Classification (NCBI taxonomy): domain Eukaryota; kingdom Metazoa; phylum Chordata; class Actinopteri; order Osteoglossiformes; family Notopteridae; genus Chitala; species Chitala chitala. The sequence continues at coordinate 31,737 of JABJVR010001222.1, forward strand.
GTGCTCGCTGGTAAGGTTCTCTCTCAGTCGTGTCAATCCGATGCTAAAGTAGCCTAAAGTTTTCTCACACCACTCAGAGTCGCTCTAAAAACCCTCCCTTTATGACGCTTCCCCTTTAAGAGCTGGTGCAGTTCTTACATTTCAAATTAACCACAGAGCTTATCCCCTCCCCAGAGATGATATAATACTTTTGAATTGTGAGATTTATAAATTATTAAAGTCCTTTCATGTCTGTGTAGCTATGAAATGTAATTGAAATCTGTCTGTAGGACAGAGGAGTTTTCTTTCATTGTGTCAGACTGGGCTGCATCCAGGAGCCACACGAGTGGTATTAAGTGTGAGGGGTTTCGCTGATTACGGCCCATGGCGTTAAGGCTCTGTGCGGAGCCCTGCTGGGCCCAGTGAGTGCCTGAGGCAGTCCAGATGTGCATGCGCCCTGATGTCGCGCAGGCTGCGCTCAGGAGCTGCACGCCGGCAGGCCGCCAGCAGGCACAAGCCCCACCTATGTTCCGTTTCAAAACACAACAAACACAGCCGCTGCACACGGCTGCTTTAACTTTAAATTTGAAGTTACAAGAGCTCAACGGACATCTAGCCCATCTAGCCCATTTTTGGTTTGCTAAGGTTTGGCACCAGCGAGAAGCACAGCATGTGGTTCTGACTTTGCACGTCTGCTTTCACAAAGAGAGGTGTCCAACACTGGATGCAACTCGTGAGAGGTGTCCTGCACAAAGAACTCATCAAGATTAGAAGCATGACTGTCCCTTTTCCTTCCTTTAATGCCCCCCCCCCGACTTCCATATGTGCCCTACTTCCCACCAACAGAACTGTGTAGGGTGGTCAGACCTACACATACTTTGCCACAGGGTCACCCAATGACATGATAGATGGTTCTGAAGATGAAGACAGCATGTTCTCCTCTGCTCGGAGTATGATAACAACTGCATGAGTTGCCCCTGTGGAGAAGCTATTAAGAACACTTAGTACTTAAAGGGCCATGGACTCCACCACATCTTCCTATTTTTGGACCAGACATGCAGTATTTTACCAGTGTGTGAATCAGCCTCAAAACCGTGTTCAGTATAATTAAAAACATCTCATTTACCAGAATTTTAAATAGAATCTTCAGCAGTAAGAATGTAATTATATACAGATAAAGGATGCTACCATTTGTTGCTGAATTTATTTATGACTGTTGTATGAAAAGGTTCAGGTCCTCTGTGTACCAGTCAGGGACTGTAGCTCGTCCCCCTGTACCCGTCGGGGACTGTAGCTCGTCCCCCTGTGCCCGTCGGGGACTGTAGCTCGTCCCCATGTGCCCGTCGGGGACTGTAGCTTGTCCCCCTGTACCCGTCGGGGACTGTAGCTCGTCCCCATGTACCTGTTTGTATTTGAGGTATTGACACTTGATGAAATGGAACATCAGTTTATTGTGGGATCAGTGATGTTTACTGGACTGAACAATACGTGCATCTACAAGAACATATCAGTGTATATACGCTGTCAATGCACCATAAAACACATCCCCTGGATGAGCACACAGTGAGCCTCTTTCATTACAAGGCGACTCAGACTTGCAGCCATGCTGGGTTTGTGACTGACGTGTCATCGACACGTAAAGCTGTATAATTTATACACGTTCTTACGCATGATGAAAAGTCAGAGGTCACTTTGAACAAAAAGTAACATTTTTATCACATCATTAGCTATACTTAAATATTTTTCCCCCCACATTATGCTTTTAGCAGGTCAAGCAGTAATTAAATATTTTGCTTAATGAAACACTTGGACCATTTGGTTTGGGAGATCATGGCGGTTCACACTCACTGAATAAAATGGGTAATTGTGCCCTCGTTAAACTGGATATGCCTGATAATTGCTTTGTCGGGGTGGTTTGCTGAAGGGGCTTGGGAGCATTCAGATTGCCTTACTGGGGCCCATGTTGTCCATTACACCCCCCCCCCACACCCAATCAAAGCGCAGCGAAAGCTGGAGGCAGGATTTGTTTTTAATCTGCTCGCCAGACGGCTAAACATCAGATATTCCTTCTGAGATGCACAGAGCACCCCGATGACGAGTGAAGACCCTAGCGCGAAAGCTCCCTGGAGTCACGTGGCTTGCAAACATGCTGATTTCCATGACAGCTGATTTAGAGCGCTGACCTGGTTAAGAGGCTGACATTTTGGGAGTACTTTCTGCTGCTGTCACATTGGGTGGGTGTACCTCCCACGCACAGGCTGGAGTGACAGGCAGGAGAGACAGAGGGCAACCCCAGGAAGCTCTGTCACTAAGCCCCACGTGTAAGGAGAGGAGAGGAGAGGAGAAATATGACAACAGGAGAGGATCCGTAAAGCCTGGAAGGGGCTGTCCCATGATTCATAGGCACTGACGCTCAGAGAGGGAGTGGTGCTGTGGAGCAGGGGGTGGGAAAGGGTAGAGGGAGTGTAATCGGAGCATCGCTGTTTGGCTCCAGCTCAGAGTGGAGCAGTAAGGAGCAGGGAGAGCTGTTCGACTGAGACAGCAGTAACACGCGTGTACGCACTGCGCACACACAAACCCGGCTCTTCCCAGCACTCACGTTTGCGCGATGGTAGTACAGGCTGCTGTCACCCCGAGCCGGACTCGCCGACTGCTCCTCAAGTTGCCGGGGGGGACACTGAGGCGGAGCAGCGGAGAACGGGTAAGAGATCTCCTCCTAAACCCCCCTGCCCTGCTCACCATCTTCCCTGCTTTCCTGTCGGTCACTGCTCAGGGTTCAGAGCACCTAGATTAAAAAGCAAGGGGGGTGGGCTGTTCTTCACTGGAGCAGCACAAGCCAAAGTTAGAGAGCAAAGCTTTTAATCTGAGGCGCGTGGTTCCGCCTGCCTGCCTGCCTGCGACAGGACTGACGAAGCTCCTGTTTACTTTCATTTACAGTTTGTTCTCCAGCCTGTGTGAAGGTTAGAGGGACACGCAGCCAGTTGGACAGAATGCTTGCGAAAACTGTCCTGTCCAACTGCTGCACTCAGCGATGCTCTGTAATTTCTTTCATTTGCATTTTTCATACAAAACGTTGGTGGGACACTAATTGTTTTCAGGATTGCTGTTGTGGATCACTAAACCCTGGGCGTGAGCCGTGACTTGCTATGACTTGCAGGCAGAAGTTAACAGCCATTATTTTGAGTGCTGGCAGCGGTATCTTTCTGGGCAGTGTCTGAGTTTATCTGACAGCATCACCAAGCACGTCAGCACTCTGAAACAGACTTCTGTGAAAAGGTGTTCACTTTAATGGGGGGCTAACGAAGGGTCACTTTAATGGGGAGCTAGCGAAGGGCTGCAGCCGATTGGGTACTGTGTACATTGTGACCATTTGCTTTGTCTCTTCTGTGCATAAAATGTGTGTTTCTGTGTTTGTGACTAAGGCAAAAAGGTGACAAAAGAGTATTGTGAATATTTTCCTGACTTTGCCAGACTTTTGCAGGGAGCCAAATGCAAGGTTACTTTCAGAACATCAGATTTTGGCAGGTCTTAATTAGCATAAACATGCATATTTCATCAGGAAACATCATCTTCCTCCTCTTTTATGACATGGATGAGATAGGTCACCTCCTTCCTTCTTTTTGAGGTCAGTGTTCTGCGTTCTAGGAAGAGCGTAGCTTGTGTTGCCTGCCGTGTTCCCACAGTTTTTGCTAAACACACATCGTGTTGTAATCCTGAGCTTTTCAGGACTGTAAAACCATCACCTCCTTTACTCACCTCTGGAGTCACTGTAGAGAAGACCAGGTGTAATCGTGCCTCAGCTGTTCGTTTGATAACAGTTTCTTTTCTGAAAATGACTTAGACTGAACTTGTGACTCTTTTTGTCTCTGCCATGTCAGTCTCTTTAGCCTGGCTGCTTTTCTTAGAAGGTCATCACACTATTTATAGTAGAACAGAGTTTGAGTGCACAGTGCAAACCTGTGATATTCCTGAAAACACTCTTCCTGTCCTGTGTTAACACCAACAAACCATAGCTTTTCATTCTGATGCAGACTGCGTCTTTCTGACAGAGGTAAGGACTACTCAGAGTGGAATATCCTGCATTAAAAAAACACGCTTGTCATGATCACCCTGCACACAGCTCTGGATTTGTTTAAGTTTAAGATACCTTTGCTACAAGGAAAACATTTTCCTCACGTGGCCAAGTGACAGTGAGCAGACATCAGACACGGCGTGCTGCCGGAGCCACGTGCCTCTCCAACAGTTGCTCACGTTCAATTTCACGCATCGGCAGACCTGAAAGAAACTCAAACACAGATGATTTATGAATGTTTTTTGTGAATTCAGTGCGTCAGCTGCTCTTCGAAATTAGCTGTTTGTCAGGGTTTCTTTGACTGCCCTCAAAGTGCCATTTCAACATTATCTTTGGTTCGTCCTGGTTCAGTTCATCCCGAGATGTGACGTTACTCTCGGTAATTCAGAGGAACACGGTAACTAAGGCTACTGTTGACAAGCAGATTATCTCAACTCCAGGCTTTTATTTTTGCAGTTGCAAATTTGAGGAATTGCCCCCCACCACCTCCATGATAGATTTGCCTTTCCACGAGTTCATTAAAGGCAAAGAGTAAGATTTATTCAGTGGAGCTGGTCTGCCTTCTGGCTCGATTTAGATTGCATATCTTTTTATCTCATGTTCTGAGGCTCCCGCCGCTGTTGTCTAGGAGACTGCCTCTTACTCACTATTCATCCCTGGGTCATCCTTGCGAGAGGATAGTAATATCACGTTGCACTGTCATCTTCCACAGAAGGTGGCGCTACATTTGAGAGCTCATCCTTTGCCCTGCAAACTCACTGATCACTCACTGTGCTCTTAGCAGCTTAGCCTGCATCCCTTCTGTACCAGAAGAAGAAATTAATTTTTTTCCGCATGACAAAAATTATGCACGTGATGATAATGGACTGGAGGGAGGGGTGCACCAGCTGGAGATATTTGAAGCGGAGCGTCACTTCAGTGTCATTTTAGTAAGTCCACCCCCCTCCAATGTAAGGCCCAACCCCCACCCCACACAGAGAAGCCCAAATGGCGGAGATGGAGCATGACGTGACTGATGTTCTCTGTGCTCTTCACGTTTCAGCCTGAAGGCACGCTTTGTGGTTCTTGTGGAACCTCCTGCAGCTGGTTTCATGGCTGCTCCCATTTCATTAACGTCTCACTGCATGTTCAATAATTGTTAGTGCTTTTCACATTTCAAGACAGAATCGTTGCAGCATCGAAAAAAATGTTACAGGAGACAAAACATTCAGACCAGCCGTATTTGCTTTGCTCCATCAGAATTTGTCAAGATAGTGGTTGGTAACCATGTGTTGTTTCCCGTAAATATAATCTCTTGCGTTTATTAGTTTAGCAAGAGGTGTTATGCAGACAAGAACATTTTTTAGGTAAAGTTAATCTCTGGACCTCAGACAAGCATGTTCTACCTCATTAGCCTGGGTTCAACAAGGAGTGAGATGAAGTATCTCAACCTCTTAAAAATTAGTGCTGAAATAAACTCCCTGATAGGTGACTGGAACCAGTTTGCATGTAATGCATCTACTGAGCTACAGAGATGGTGGACATCAGCTCCGGTATGACAGCAGAAGATGTATGATATATTCATCTTCAAACATGAAAACCACAGGAAGGAGAACTACTTGAAAAACATTTCAGTTTGAGGGAAAGAAAGTGCTTGGTTTCCAGGGAGATATACAGACATTCAGAATTCCTGCCTACAGTAAATAAATTAAGTTTCTCAAACATCTAAGTGATAACAATTTACCCCCATCTTCCCCAGAGCAGAAGCACTAACTGAACCTTATAAACGTTTGTTACAATGTCACCTTTAATTTGAAGCCCTAACGGTCCAGCACTTTGGCAGCACTGCAGGCTGTCTGTCTACAAAATGGTCTTTAATATGTTAGTTCCTTAGAGGCTGCGGCATCAGTACCAGGTGGCTGAACTGCATTTTATTCATTGACTCTTCCCATTTAAAAAGCACAAATGGTGAAAATGACTTTTTAGCAAAGGCAGTCATCATCTGGTGGCAGCAAGGGGGTGAGTTGTTATTCAAGATCAGGCAAAACACCTCTTGACCTGAAGGTTTGTTTTGCTTCACCATGTACCCATATGTGTCTATGTGAGAGGGGCCAGCAGCGTTGGAGTTCAAAACGTGTGCAGTCACAGCCCACTCAGAGTTACCAGACTAGAGGATTAACATGCTGAGGTGAAGACCCAAATCTCCTGCTCAGCTCACTGATCAGACTCTTGGTCTGAAGTCCAGGCCCCGATTACAGGCAGTGGACCTCCTCACCTCTGCTCCAAAAGGTCTCAGGTTTCTCCTGGTTCTCAGATGAATGCTAGCAGTAAGCTCACCTGGCCTGTCTTGGGTAAGCCATTTCCCTGTCTAACAGCACCAGGTTAAACCAGCAGCACCACTTTAAATTACTGTAGTGCAGTCGCCACCTTCACTGGCTCTTCTCTCTGCCGTTACCACAGTTTTGCCTTACAGTCTTGTCACACTGCTTTCTACTTTACTGGACACCTCAGTGGCCTGGGGCAGCATGCTTTGAACTGGGACCACTATGGCATGCGTGGGCAGAGATGGGGGTTGTGGTGAAACCAAACCCCCCTTTGATTTTTATTGTAGATCTCACTTTACCCTTTAATAACCATTTTATGAGCTTTTGCACAGGCGGTTGGCATCTTCAAGGAGAGGAGGATTTGATAATGGTTTGAGCTCCCTGTGTTCTCACCCTCAAAAAGGACGAGCGGTTTGTCTGAAATGCGTGACCCCAACATGAACTGCACATCTCTACTGTTTAATTAGATTTGAGGCACACTTTCCAAAAGTGAATCCATGGAACATTGAGGGCAAATCTGGGGGCACTGGGGGTGGATCCGTAGTCCCAAAAACAGGAAATGGAGACCTCTAGAGTTCCCAGGGTATTGAATGCCTTTGTAAGAGTTATGAGATGGGAGAATGGGCTGTTTCACTGCTCTGTCTTGGAATGAGTCACCCATGGAAATGTGGATCTGAAGGACCTATTCATTGCCTCTCTCCCAATAATGCGACAGAGCACCTAAAAGGATGTTCCTCCAACTCGTGTGTGTACATGTGCACATTCAAGCACCCCAAATTATCACAGTAAAGTCACATTTAGTTTACTGTGACGTGACATGTATCCACTGTGACGCCATATTCAGTCCACTGGAAAATCATACCATCCTACCGTCTCTGCATTGACTTGTGCTGCAAAGTTTTTGTCTGCAATCCTCATGGCCTTCGATGTTAATATTGTAAAACATTTACTGTAACAGATAGAATTTCTTTTTCCAACTGACCTGACTGCTAGCAGCATTGTGCCTGAAAGCAAATGACATCAGCTTGTTACCAACAGCTTTTCCCTGGGGGCATTTAAGAACAGTGTTGTTATTGATTTGTCTTAATGAATTTACATGCACCTGGGATGCAAAGCTGTTGGGTCAGTTACAGGCATTTGACTGCAACAGTCTTGGATTTTCTGGAACTCAAGTAAACAGTAACCTCTGACATCTGGTGCCAACACTCATTCATAACTTAGGGACCTATATTTTCACCGTACATACAGCTCATATAAGCAATCCTGACCTCTACTTGTCACCCTCAGCAAGATGTGATCAGACGTAGAGCAACTCACCAGGGACAAACATAGTCAATTGACCCTGAGCCATCCATTGACAGTGTGTACACGATGGCTCCCCTGTCCACCGCATCCAGCTAGGACATGCTCCGGGAGCAACTACGCCCTGGGGAGGCGGCTTCCCAACTCAGCTCGCAGACACGTGTAAAGGCGAAACAGTCAGCCTGAGGACATCTCTGCAGTCACATGGAAAGGACTGTTAAACAGTATCAGGAATGAAGTCATCACAATAAAGGATGTTGTGTTTGAGCTGGAGGAGAGGGGAGAGTGCAGAGAGAAAGAAGCAGTGGCATGTCTTCGTGTGTCACCACCCTCTCTGAGCACTGAGCTTTAATGGTGGAACAGGAGCATCCTGATGGGGCAGCATGGCTCCTCTGTGTCCCCTCTTCACAGGCCACGTCTGGCTGTCCCAATGAGATGCAGCCACATGATAAATGACTGTGGTCCCTAGACATGATGGGGAGGGGTGAGTGGACCACATCGTTGAGGACACATAAGAGTCATCTACTGTTGAATAAAACATGCACACTCATTCAGCTAGAACGCCAGCAAGACTAAAGAGCACAAAATGCAGTGAGCATACTGCAGACCTGCCATCTGTTGTCCTTAAAGTTCTTAATCTTATCTTAGTGTTGAGTCCAGGTCAATGTAACCATGTGACCTTTCCCAAAGTGTTCCCGGGCCGAGAGCATGTCATCTTTTCCCACTTCTAAATAAATATTGTCCATCCTCTAACACTTGAATAAATATTACTTTCCTTAGCTTTATTCTCAGACAGAACGTTCCCAACTCTCCCAGGATGGCAGGACGGTGCGCGGCGGGTTTCACGCGCCCTGTTTGGAGACGGCCCTTCCGGCGGGCTGAAGGCTCGCGTTCCCATATGACTCTCCTGCCTCATCTCTCAACTCTCCAGGCTTGTTAGCAAATGTTGAAGCTCCATTAACATTGAATTTACAACTGCATCCAGTGAGGGAAGCAAATTATTTCCTAAGAGAAACAGCTTTAATTTGGACAGTTAGCAACAAAGATGAGAATAACGAGTGGCGTTTGAGACAAACTGACCCAGAAGCTCCATGGTGTGCATCTCAGAAACAAACTACACAGCAACAGCTCCACAGCAACACGCAAACACCACATAATGTGGAAAAAAAAAACTCCATCAATCTATAGTAATATTTTAACCATCTATTTAAAACAGGGTCTTGAGTTCGAGTTCTGAAACACTTGATAGTATCATATGACCATATTTTTAGCCAAAGCCAGGCTGAATAACAATAGCTTTAAAGACTAATGTTCAGACTCTATGTCTGAGATTCATTATAAGCGACCTTGGTGTCAATACCCCCACAATTAATCTGCCAACCACGATAAGGCTTTTAATCAGCGATGTGCTTTTTAAAGTGTGTGAGGAGCACGGCGCATTGATCTGGGCTGCTTTTCCAAGATTGGAAGAGCTCAGTGAAGTGTTTGGCGGGCAGGGGTCAGGAGGCAGTCACCTTCTCACAAAACGTCTTTTACCAAGAGAATGTGAGGATCATAACGGCATTTACTCAAACTCCAACAGAGCATCAAGTCCAGCATCATCAATAAAAGAACCGCGCTGGCGACATTATGCTCCAGTCCAACAGACATAATGTTCGACAGCTGAAAATGATGATAAGAAAATAACAGAGCAGTTCCAGAGCCTGGTCACACTTGTGAGCAAATAGACACAACATGCTTTCTGCTCCCTTCAACTAAATGTAATTATGGACTGCCATAACAGCACGTTACTTCTTTAATTCCTCCATGCAGTCAAGAAGGAATAGAGGGATTGTTCAGGTGGCACTGCATTCCCTGCCTAAACAAGGGGATGGCTAAAAGATAGCAATCTGCAGAGTGCCACCAACCAGTTAGAAACACCTTCTGCTGGACTGACAGCACACAGCAGGTGCAGGAAACACACAACATACTTGCACAGGCTAACTTTCACCCAACAGTCGACAGTTACTTCACATCACCTGTGAGACATGTGATTCTGTTTGGATTTAACATTTGAATACTTTGCTTTGAAGCAAAGCGCACAAAAAATGACTTGAGAAATGGTATCATGTTTACTGTGACGCCGGAGCAACCGAGTGGCGCCGCCACGGCCCATACCCTGCGGAAAATACAGCGTCAAAAGTAGCAGTTTGTGAAATTAATTACAGCCAGGTGAAATAAGCAAGCGAGGAAGTGCTGCTCATGTCTCGGACAGCGTCAGCAGAGACCTTGCAGAATGCATCCCATGGAGTTAGACACACTTAACCAGACAAAACACTGGGGTGGGAATCTGAGAGAAAATCCTTTCTCAAAAGAAGTCCCAGTTACATATAGTTGTAGCCTGGGGGTGGGGGTAGTGGGCGGAGCCTGTCTTAAGCCAAGATAGAATCTGCATTCCAGCCCCCCCGTCCCCCTCTGTGAGAGGAGCTAAAGTGAGCGATGGGACGTCCTGGGAGCTCTGTGTCGGAGGCAGCACCCCTTTAAGCACAGTCTGCTGGATGAGGTCCCAACAGACCAAGGGGATGCCGAATCCATTCCTCCTGTGATCTTCTACAAAGCCCAGAAGGGAGACCAGACATTGTGGACGACCGAAACACATCTGATTTGAGAAGGGACATACGTCTCACTTTCTATCCTACGTGTTGACCTCACAGGAACTCGGCATACCTTCGGGTGAAACAAATAGAGCGTGTGAAAGCTGTACTGTACTACTTTACTGGAACCAAGAGCAAACGTGTTTAATGCATGAAGACTCCTGCTATAGATGTGCAGCACCTTCCAAAAGGGAGCAGACCTCTCACAGAGATGTTAACAGCATGTAAGAGCCCAGATGCGAGGTGCAGAAACACCACAATCTCCATATGACCCATCGAAAACTGTGACCAGCTTCTACAGAAAGTTTATAATGAACAGCGGGTAAGGAAAGGAGGTCATCCCAGCCGGTGAGGGTCACCCAACGATCTGGATACCAACACTCTCAGGAGGCCATGGAGACAACGTTGGTCAGCTTCGAGGAAGTGTTTTTCACAGGGCAAGATCTTCTATGGAGCCTCACTGCATCTGCTCTGAGGAGGTGGCGTGTGGTCAGCCTGAGAAGTCTGCTCACGTTTAGGCCCAGGTGCACACCGAGAACAGTGTACCAGGTACGACCCAGGTGTCCCCAACCAAAAGATATTGCAGAAAATTAAAGGAAAACTCAAGTTAGCTTTAAATAACGGTTCATTACATTTCTGAGATCTGTGCTGCACCTGTTGTACCAGGAATTAGTACATTTAACACGTTTGTCAGCGCGGGTTAATGCCTTGAAGTGATTGTGTCGGCTGTTTGGCAGCGTCTTCAGCTGTGGAGTAGATGTGTTGTTTGGGGTTCTCCTGTAAACGCGGTGGGGTGAAGATGCATTATTTAGGGTTTCCTCTGTGCTGAACGAGACTGAAAAAAAGATGGCAAAACTTAAAATGCAGGGCTTTAGAGGACGTGCGGCGCGTTTTGTCCACTCTTGGTGTTGCTATGGTGGATTTTAAAAGAACCTTTTACATCAGAGCAGCCCAGTGTTGAGGCTTCCTGAAAAGACTTCTGGGCTCAGTTTGTGTAACAGTCTCCAGTCTTTGGTAAAGCATTTAACAAAATGGACACGTTTTTAAACAAAAATAGTGTGGCACTGACACCACCATGTAACTGTGGGTTTGACTAATGTAATGCTTAAAATGTTTGCTTTAATTAATTTGACAAAAATATAAAAATACTCAGGCAAGTTAACATTTTGATAACTTGTGTTTTGATTCTACTGTGTATAACTAAATTATTTATAATAATTCTACTATAGATTTTTTATAATTCCATCACGTCTTTGAACCTCACTATGAGGAAACCTGAGCTTTTTGTTTTCACTTGGCATTTGTCCTTAATGTCTCTCCTTCGTATCTCTCCTTCGTGTCTTCTTGCTTGCATCCCTCCTTCACGTCCTCCCACTTGTGTCTCTCCTTCATGCGTCTCCTTCGTTATCCCATTCCCGTGTGGTCTCTAATCCCACGCAGTAAAACCAGCAGACCCCCCCTCGAGGTACACAGTGAACATGTGCCTTGGTAAGATTGTTGGAGTAGGACGGTGGGAGAAGCTGCTGTTTGTGTAGCTGATGAAAGCAAGTGCAAGACAGACTCTGTCAGCGGAGAGAAAGGTCTGTGACCCGGGCTCGTCCAAGTGTGGACACGTATCAGCAACAGGAGATGCGTGGCTTCAGTTTGCCTCAGCACTGCCCGAGGAGGACCCCATAGCGCTGTAGGTATTCTGCTTGTGTCCGTTGTTTGGTGTGACAACCTTCTGACTGTGCCATGGGAAAGGAGGGAGAAAGAGACAGATGAAGGGTGACAGAGAGTCACAAAAACAGAGGCAGAGAGAGGTTTCGGCACACACAGCCACTGTTGTCTGTGTGTGTCCATGTGTTTCTGCAGACCCACTTAACCTACCCCCAAACTGGTGTCATTCTGACAGCCTGAGCATGGTCAGCAGTATGGGCATGTTGTTGGCATCACGGTTGGCATACTACAGCCCTTAGCTGGATTTTGAATGTCTGGCTGCCAGCCCCACCCCCCACCCACATTTTTTAAAAGTGATATTTAAAAAATATGTAATATGTAATAACGGCTCTGTCGAATAAGTATTTATTTTGGACTGAGGTTCTATGTATGCAGCAGTAAAAGTAAATAAGTGACAATCCATGCTTCTATAAACAATGTAATAATGTGCTGTGTACTTTGTGTACCGCGTGATGAGAAACCCACAGCATCGTATCATACAACCACAGACAAGTTCTTCAGCCTGAAAGCGGGCATTATGGACTTGGAACTAAATCCAGGAGGGCCTGATGGTAAATCTGCGCTTGTACAGCTGTTTTGTTGTGGACCAGGTCCTGTGATACGGCCCGATGGGTGGATTCAAGCACGTGCTGGGGTGCGTGGGGTTGCACTGTGAGAGACCCAAGACTCGGGAGGAAGCCAGGGGAGTTCTGGGGAGTTCCCAAGCCCTGGTATTCAATCCTCTGTCCTGCTGCCTTAATGATTCTGTCTGAAGCAGCACCAAGCTCTGGCACAGGCAGTGAAACTAACAGACATGGCTGTTATTTAAAAAAAAAAAAAGTGCAGTTTTCCATGTCATTTACCGTCTTAGTACCATTAATATTTCCTACAGAGAAGTTTAAGCATGTCCAAGATGTCACACCAGTTTCTTATCATTCTGAGCTTTGGGGCAGCTCTGTAAACAGCATTGTCACGGTTTACGTTTCTTTTCCAGGGCTGCAGCTTTACGGCATAAGCACACAGCTGAAGTACAGATTAAACATGCAGACAGGTCCATCGAGGCACACCAAAGCTCAGTTACCGTGTAAAGCGGTAAAATTATGAGTTTAAAGACATTTTGTTTGGTTTTGTTTTGTTCGTTTGGGTGCTGACACAATCAAGGAGAGACAAAATGGCTTTTATTGTTAATTTTAAACAAAGTGTTTTCCCAAAAGCCCTGCAAAAATGTGCTAATTGCTTTGCTAAGAGGTGCTGTAGGGATTCTATAGCACTGACACCCCCTCGGCACCGACACCCCCCTCCTACTTGAGTTCCTTGAAGCAGGCCATTCAGGACAGTTTTGGCTAACAGAGCAGAACAAGGAGACTTCAGGAAGGGGCAGCACTGAGGTGGCAATGCTGAGGTGGCAATGCTTAGGAGGCAGTGCTTAGGAGGCAGCGCTTAGGAGGCAGCGCTTAGGGGGGGTGCTTTGAATGCTGTTGTGGAGGATTTCCTGAAGACGGTGAGGAGCAGATGGGTGAGTGTGCACGCCACACTCAATTTTCCTCACAACAGGAATGTCCTCAAGGTGTGTGGCTGGTGTTAGCGGCCATTACAAAACACACACACACACACACACACACACACACACACACACACACCCACACACAGAACTACCCACACAGAGCGACACCAGAACATACCAAAAAAACCCATAAACAATAGTATTCTCAGCACATAATGGCAGGCAGGCTGCCGGTGGTGACATGTTAACAGTCCTTTGCATCTTACTGTAACACACTTAGCGCTGAATGTGGATGGACACAGCGAGTTGTGTGAGTGTCTTCGGATTTGCACTTACACATTGGCCTTTCTGCGACGTGTTATTAACTTGGGTACACTGTCTTTAGTCAACACTGGTTTGCCCAGGTCATTTTCTCATGACCAGTCCTTCATATGAAGGGCTTTTCTGTGAACAGCAGCCCGTTGTGCAGGGCTTACGGGAGGTTATATTGTACAGCTTCTGTTGGCCTCAGCTTTGTGAAACATTATGTCTAATGTCAGATTGCCACCTGGGGAAAAAAAGATTGAACGTCCCACCGTCAGCTGAACTGGATTCCCTGGAGCATTTATAAGATCATTAAAATCATCATATCCTCAATTTCAGCTCCAGGTCCAAAATTGTCACCTTAGACACCTGCCTTGAGCGACTGAGATCCCCAACCAGCCCCTGTAATTACTGTGCTTACCTCACCAGGGTGGCTTAGCCCACACAAACCCTCAACAACCAGCCCCATTCCTTGGCTTGTCAATGAAACCACTTTAACAGAACAGGATGTGAAATCTTGCTTTTTTCTCCGCTGGGGAGTTTTAGGGGAAATGCACATTTCTGCTCAGATCATTATACAGGTTGCAGGAATCTGTTTACAGTGCTGTTTCCTCTCCATGTGATTTGAATTTTCTTTTAGGATTTTTCATCACACCTGAGCACTTCCCTGTCTGCAAAATAACCCACAGGGAGCCGATCACCGCCCAGTGTCAGCTCACTGGGGATCTGTGGGAATCATCTGGAAACTTGATCTTATTATATCAGGCCATTTGCTGTGAAAATCAAACAGTCTTGCATTGTAGCTCATGTTTTCCAAGGGCTACAAAAGATAAAGAGGGGTGGGGGGTTGAACTGAAAATTAACAGTCCTAAAAATTGGAAAGTACAAGACCATGATGCCTGCTTTAAACAACATGACAAACTGGGCAATGACTATGTTGTATTTCAGGAACAAAGTTGAATTTCTTTATGGAAAAGACTAGTTCATTTCTAAGCTAAAGAAGGAATTAATATAGTCCATTGTTTCTAATAAGAATGTTTTTTTTTTGTTCAAAGGGACGGAATTTTTTGAGAATAGCACTCATATCCAGTCATGTCACACATGAATTCCACAAAAAGAATGTAACCATTTCCTCTGACGTTGTCTTTAAAGGGACATGGAAGCTCTGTGTCCTGGACTGTACACTAACATGCCTGGAATGTGAGGGGCCAAAGGGGAGAAGCATCATGGGAAGGGGGCGGGGCATCTCTTATGATCAGTTCCACCAGCACGTCACAAAAGGCACACAGAAAAAAAATCTAAAATAGTTGTGTGGTGGTGTGTGTGTGTGTGTGTGCGTGTGTATGAGTAACAGTACACATACACCCTCATCACCCTTCCCCCACCTTCTAATCTAACTGCTTACCTATTCAGATCAGTGTGCCTGTGTATCACTTGTCTTTTGGGAATATTGCTTTTCTGAGCAGTACCTCTATAACACACACGACCTACATTCTGTTCTTCTGTCATGTCAGTGCTCTTCTCCATAACCGTCTATAACGGTTAAGATGGAAAACCCTTTGTATTGTATATACTCATAGCATATTGTACAAGGAGATTCATTTAGATAACATCTCAATTCAGTTACACTTTATAAATTATTTTTTTCTTGTTCACGGCTTTTAATATATTTTCGCAGCGCTACTACAATCTATCAGAAATACATTCCAAAAATGTGATAAAATTTTAGCTGAGCAATAGATGTTTGGCTCTATACAAGATTATAAATTATTTAGCATGACATAAAAATGAAAATTTCATACTCAAGAAATAAAACATAGTGAATATTTGTTGGCCTTGTGGTATAGTTTTGCGCATGTTCCTGTTTATGAGCTAAGCAAGATGTGATTCTGTGAATTCTACAACAAAACTCCAATTTGCACTTACTAAGGATGCATATATAAGGGATTTCTTGGGATACAAGCTGAACTAGTAAATATACTTTTTTTTTTGTAAATACACTTATTTATAAATGTCTTGAGCTAGTCTTGGTGCAAGAAACACCTCTACATAAACTTTGTATTCACAGGGACATGTTCCTAAATGAAACAATAATAGAAAAAGATTTGGGTTTAGTTTTGAAATAAGGATAATACCACTCGGTACGGTCTGTAACCACAGAGACAGACAGACAGACAGACAGACAACTCCAGTACAACATATCAAGAAAAGACATTGCTTTTTCTTCATTAGATATTTGTAAAACCTCATATGGAATTTACAACCTGCAGAACCATAAGTGACAAATTTTTGCAAACTGGTGTGCAGGCAAAACTCATTCCCAGTTCCCTACCCTTCACCCCGACTCATGGTTCTTTGGTGCTTGTATTAAACAGGTTTGCCACACAGCCACACAAGGACTGCTCTGTTCATTTAAATATGAGAACAGAATAGAATCTAATGCCTCAGGGGAAACCAAACTGAAAAGCAACTGCGTTCCAGCGGATGTTAAACCCAATTTAGTTAATTCGCCTCACCTTTGTCAAAATGCTGACTGTTGTCGAGAGCAGAGAGGGACACATTTCTATCCCGTCATCAGCTCGGGCCCCTTGTTGTTATAGCACATGAAGGTGAGGGAGAAGCAGTGTTTAAACCTGCCCAAGGCCCAGCCTAGAAGGTACGCTGCTCTTCTCACAGAAATGCAGCCACTGATGCCTGGATACAGTGAGCAGACCAGCTTCCATCTTTCCTAAACCTCCCTGCTTAATGCACCTTGGAGGTCATCCTGGGACTGTATTTATATTTCTCATCTGTTGCTATGGCAATTTTGTGTCTGTGTCAAAGGTTGCTTACAAGGAGTATTGAGCCTTCTGGCTGCTACAAGCATGTCTTCTTAAACTTCCTGTATTTCTTCAAAAAGCCAGGAACGTTTGTGGCTCAGCATCCAACTATATGGTGTGTGCCTAAAACCCTGTATATGGGTCAGTGTGAGCTCCTCTTCTGGTCCAGTTGGCCATTAAAGAGGGATTACAGCGACGCTTACCTGCTGAAGAGCACTCCCACAACAAACGTGACAGACATAGATGCACAGGGTCTGCAAAGAGTGCAAACATAACACGTTCTTTCTCTGGCCAAAGGAAGTGTGTGTAATGAAATGTATCAGGCCAATAAGACATCCCCCCCCCCGCTCTGAAGACCAGCTCCTCCTGATGACTCCACCAACCTGTCCTGCATTTGTAACCTAGAATCTGCAAATACGTGGCCTACATAAAATGGCAGCGGGCTAAAAAAAGCACCCAGATTAAATTAAACCGAATATTCAGAATAAACAGCTCATCCAGGAAATGTACCCATAAGATCCCCCCGTCACATTTCTCCTTCCTCCTAATGAACAGCAGATATAGCTGTTTAGTTCTGGCTTATGTCGTACATTTTTGAATCCTTTACTTATTACATTTTGCCACACATTCAGCCTTCAGTGTTACTATTCACCGCAAAAAAGAACACAAACTCCAGCCATCAGATTTTTGTTTTGTCAGGAAATCCAGAACAGATTTGCAGTGACGCCCGGTGTGATTAATGATTGAGAGCCGTCTGGCAGAGATGAGTAAGCAGAACAGGGTCTGCCGCAGCGCCGAGGATGAAAGCAAGCCTGCCACTGAAGGAATGAGGTCTCCGCAAGGACCGCACTGGCACAGTGCTGGCATGTTCCCGAGAAACACACGTCAACCGCGAACGCACCAGGTCAGGGATGAGAAGTAGACCGCTGTCCGGTGCTGTCACTTCCAACTTCATTCTGCAGCATCACCTTCTCCACACACAGAAGAGCACTGCCCATGACCGACACACAGGCTGTTTTCTCACACCAAACACCACTGGAGCTGTGTTCTGCCATTGTAACACAGTGCCCTGTACGCTGGGCTGTGTGACCCAGTTATTTCTGCTGTGCTGCCGGGGCGTTAGCGTGAAAGAACACTCATCTCGATTGCTGGCAGAAATGTCGACATGTCAAGGTGTAGCAGTTAAGAACAGGTTGTTTCAACAAACAAAGTCTTCCAAAAGAACAACAACAAACTGCCCATCTGCAGAAAGAGATGTGAGCAACTGTGCATGTCACTGTGCAGTTAATTTAATTGGAATGACAGTTAAGATGTTAAGAAGGTGCGATGGCTAAGAAAATATGGCACCAAGGAGGAACAAGAGGTACTTAGAGGTACCACCCCCCTTCAGCATGGCCTTGCACAAACGTCCCTCTGTGGGAACCAATAAAAGCCCCAACTTTAAAGAGAGAACGGAGAGTGTGAATTTGGGAGAGCATCAGCGTTCAGGGTTGGGTGCCGTGGCAACAAGGCGATGAGAGGAGGCAGCGAGTTGGCTGTGGAGACGCCTGGAGTGCAGGCTCGCGTTTGAAGTTCGCTGCCTTTCTGAAAGGCAGACTGAAAACACACCAGCCCTCCACACACTTGTGGACACACACACACACACACACACACACACACACACAGACAGCACATTTTGAGGGATCTGTTTTATTTAAATGCTTCCAAGAGGAATCATTCACTGTGTGAGACTGTGGAGACAGAAAGCACAGTTCCCACCTATGTTTTAGGAAAAGTGAATTAGTCAGTGACCAATGCAAAACTGGCCTGTAGGGGTGGGGTGCATCTAAAACCTAACACACACAGTGGTCCAGGAGTCAAAAGAGGTGTGAGGCGTGCCATAAACCCTACTCCACAGGGCTGAGCATCAGCATAGTCCTGCAACGTGTTTAACATGGGAACAATGCCTGTCGGTTCAGTCAGTCATCACTACAGGTAAATTAGGGATACGCTTTGTTTTTTACCCTTTTTTTCATCAAGGTAATAGGGCTGATAGCTACAGAAACACCTTGAAGCCACGAGTTATTCTTTACAGCAGACACCTTCCATAACAATAAACACTTTTCTATGTGCAATGCATTATTTGTATATTCACAGTTTTGCATAACGTTCACATGAAGGTCTTTGATTTGGTCATGTTTTGGATTTTCTGCTGTGAAAAATCAACTGAAAAGTTTTAGCTTTTTGCGGTCTGATAAACTTGGCGGATCTTGTGTGTGTGGATTTCTGTTCCCACAATTGTCTATGGACCTCATTACAATAATGGCATCATTGGGGTGATGTCAGTGCTCTGTTTCTGATTATTTACATATCCTGTTGCTACAGGGTTTTCAGAGTCGTCTATAAAGTCCTCACCTTTATGTATGTGGTGCTCTTTAATTTCAGTGGAAACTTTCACCTCCATTAATGTGTTTTTGAAAGCATTTCAGAGGAAATCTGACCAATCAGAAATAAGAGGGGCAACCCCATAAATCTAACGGTTTCAAGTGAAAAAAACCATGTGACTCTAATTAGCATAAGGCACCAAAAGTGTGCCTTTAAAGGCCTTAGGAGAAAATTTTACTGAATTTTCTAAAATATGACTGATTATTCACCCCTTATAACTCTGTTTATACAAGACTGATATACAGCTTTCCTGTTAGAGGCTGAAGTTTGAAAACACTCAAAGTCAAGTGACATTTTAATATCTTTCAAGGTTTATTTTAGAACTCTCCTGTGCTCAGACAGAGTTTTGCAAATCAGGACATTCCCGTCCTTTGTGGACAACCCTATTGCATGCTGGGACCGCTTGGTTCAAATGTTCAAATGCATAGACTTTTAAGTTGAACAACGGGGGTCTTGTGACAGTGGCCTACTAACCAGGAAGCTTAGAGCAGGACGGGAAAAGAATTCTCCAGAAAAAACACAGCCGTCATATGGAGATGTTTAACTTGGACGAGAGCTGTTCCGTTTGCAGATGTTTAAGTTATGCCAGATGAATCATTACAGGTCTCCACACTTGAGAAGGGGGGGTGGGGGTGCTATAATCCTTTCAGGGTTTGAGG
>JABJVR010001223.1:0-19586 GCA_025773905.1 Chitala chitala
GGAGCCCATCCCAGAGCACATAGGGCGCAGGGCAGGGGACACCCAGGGCAGGGCGCCAACCCACCACAGGGCACAATAAAATATCAGATAAAATATAAAAAATTAAATTAAAAAAAAATACTATGGCGGTCACACTTAGGAAAGAAAATGCACAGTATTGTATATACATGTGAAGAAAGTTGACACCTACCTTGAAGAGCTGCAGAAGGACAGGTTCAGTGTGAAGGAATGATGAATGGATTTCATTAGGGATTGAATGGGGAAAGTCCCTGACATTAATAGAATATGAATGCAGACATGGTCCAACGATAAAAAATTTTGGGTGCACTGACACCTGACAACAGGGAGAAGAGGGGACAGTTCAGCTCTTCAAGAACGAGAGTCCATCATGTCTGACCGGCAGTCAGCAATTCTGAGAGTGGAAAAGGAGGTGTGGGGGAGCAGTCGTGACAGTGTCTTAGCCCCTCCTTCCTCTAACCTCTGAGTCAGTAACCCTATTGTCTCAAAAGATGTTATTCCACCTTCCTAGGAATGACATACAGGCACCTCTCAGCTCCCTCCTTTTATTGAAGATGATGATGATGATAATGTCAACGACGGAGATGACAATGATGATGATGATGATGATGCTTAAAATGACCAGAAACACTGCAACTCCAACACTAATCCCTTGGCTGTTATCTGTAGGGAAAAGGTAGACAGTAATTAACTGTGTACAGGTGAAGGCACAGTGCAACTCTGGCCCCACCTGCTCCATACACTCTCAGTTCCTCACACTGTTTCATCATCTCTACACTCTTCTGCCCTCAGATTGTGACACTGACAACAAAGAAAACACTGCAGGCTGACACCAACAGCAGGGCGCAGCTCTACACACAGTGTCACCAAGCCAACAGAGAGATGATATATGATGTTACAGTTAATAATTTAGGTAGGGATTAGAGGTGATATCTGAGGTGGAGGAAGGAGGTTTTTGGGGACCAAGAGTCCAGTCCAATCCAATCCAACTTTATGTCTTTATTTTGCATAAAATGTACAATAAAATAAAACCACTAATTAAAACATGTTAAAAGATACAGAATCAAATCAACAAATAAAGTTAAAAGACAAAATCAGAACAAGTAAAATCAACATTTTACAAGGTCAATGGCCTGGGAGAACAAGTGAGTATCAAGAAGAGATTTAAAAACAGATAGTGAGCAGGCCTGTCTGATGCATAAAGGCCTGCTCAGAGTCCATCATGTCCCCATGGATAACATAATCAATTCCCCAAAAGTCCATCATGTCAGGCAGTTGGTGATTCTGAGAGAAGAAGAGGATGTGAGGGGGAGCAGCCGTAAGCATATCGGAGCCTCTCCTTCCTCTTACCTCTGAGTCAGTGACCCTAGTGCCTCTCATGAAGCACTCCCACCTTAATGGGCACGACACACAGGTAGCTTTCCGTTGTTCCATTTAATTAAGAGGAAGATCACAACGATGATGATGCCGATGCCTAAGATGACCAGAAACACTACAACTCCAACACTAATCCCTTGGCTGTTATCTGTGGGGAAAAGGTAGACAGTAATTAACTGTGTACAGGTGAAGGCACAGTGCAACTCTGGCCCCACCTGCTCCATACACTCTCAGTTCCTCACACTGTTTCATCATCTCTACACTCTTCTGCCCTCAGATTGTGACACTGACAACAAAGAAAACACTGCAGGCTGACACCAAAAGGGGGGAGCAGCTCTACACACAGTGTTACCAAGCCAACAGTCAGAGTGAGGAGCAGCACAGAGCAGAGGGATAGAAAACAGGGCAACACAATGATAATGTATGAACAATAAATCAGGGAAAACAGGCTTTCACACCAAGATTGTCTTAGAAGAGGACACTGGATAACAGATAAAGAAATAAAAGAAAGCAAAGCATCACTCTATCCCATCATACCTTTAAATATCACCACCACCATTTTGGTATCGGTCCCAACATCATTGGTGGCAGTGCAGGTATAATTGCCCTGAGAATTGCTATCTGTTCCAGAGATGGTTAGTATGTTTCCCGTTGATGTTTCATGGCCATTGAAGCTCCAGGTGATATTCGGGGTAGGGTTCCCTTCAGCTGTACAGTTTAATACCACGAGGTGTCCTCTGATCACAGACAGGACATCTGTCACGTTGTTGATAGTGGGTTTATCTGAAGAAGTGAAGGTGATACATTATTACCCATGTTAAAACATGTTTTACATATACAATATGCATTCATTTACAAACCACTTATTACAGAGGGTGCTGTGCAGGGTACCCTTTGGACAGGATGCCAACCAATCACAGAACACATAGACATACATTGAGCAATTTGGATTAACTGCATATATTTGGACTGTGTAAAGAACGTGGAGCAGCTGTTCAGAGAAACAGACTATGGTGTTTTAGGCTGATGTCTATAATGTCAGACAAAGACACCAGTCAATCCAGTTGCCGAAATGTGGCTTTATTTAACATGCAACAGTAGCAGGTCAGGAGCAGGTTGGAGGAAGAGTCTAATAGGTCAGTTACAGAAATGAAGGCCACAAGGTCAGCAAACCACTCAGAATGGCTTTTAACACACTGCAGGTGTGTTAATTAGCCAACACCTGATTTTCGCACTGGCTGAAGCACAGACCAAAATGTGAGGAACATAAATCCCTGTCGTTAGCTAATGATAACGTTGCCTGCTCAAATTGATTTAACTTAACGCTCAGATGATGTGTCAGATGATAATCAGATAATACTTCAAAAGCAATTAATAATTAAAGACGATCATCCAGAAACACAAAATTTATGTCCTACTGAATGCAACTATTTTATAAATTGATTTAATTCCACATTTTTTTTTTAAGTAAGAAATGTTAATTTCTAAGAGCACAAGTCATAAAGAATGTCAACGTACAAAAGAAAACGTTTGCCAAATGTTGACAATCTATAGGGTTGTAAATACTTTATTATTATTCACTCATTTAGCAGATGCTTTTATCCAAAGTGAGTTACAAAATTTCACATACAGGTTACAGTGAGCTAGCGCCGGGTGTCTTGCTCAAAGGCACACCAGGTGGCTGGGCTGAGATTCAAACTGGAAAACTTCTGCATCCTAGCCTGATGTTTACCTATTGAATCACTAAGCTGCCAAATAGTTCAGTGTTACATATCAAATTGAGAGAAGACTTGTATATTTTTAAAAATCTTAATCGCAAAATCACTTTTACGCCACATAAAATTTGTAAAAATTTCTAAAATTACTCAAAAAAAAAAAATGAAAAAACTCTAGCTCAAAAATATTCATTTTGATACAACTCAGGTCAGATTAGAGTTTTTTCTAGCACATAACTAAACAGAGAAAGATTAATCAATAAAAACACAGATTTTTATGAGTACATATGTTCAGTAGACAAATATCTGAGGAGTAAAGACTCACAGAGCACAGTCATCCTGAGGGGATCTGACTGAACTTTAGGAGGCGGTCGTGGTCCTTCATCTCCTAGGTCCATTTCTGCCACACACCTGTATTCTGCTCCGTTATCTGCTCTGCTGGGAGTGATCATGAAGGTGTGGGACAAATTCTGAGGAGTCTTTGGTTTAGTATAATTTACACCTTCTGGTTCATATGGTACTGAAGTGTTTCCCTTGAGCCACTTCACAGTGAGGTTCTGAACAGGAGTGATGTTTGTGATGTCACACTTCAGCTGGTACGGTCTCCCCTCCACCATGTGGTCAGTGAGGTTTACAGAACTGATGGAAACAGTGTCTGGAGGTTCTACAGAGACAAGGAGAAGAAATATTACTTAGGCTTGTGTTTCTTTTCTGCTTATACCCATGTTTCACTGCAGTGTTCACTCAACACATGGTTGGTTGTTTGAAATGTGGGCTGCAGTGGCTCCAGCAGAAGAGAGACATACTTACTGTACACTGTGACACTGAGATGTCTGTCACACTGAGATCCATCTGGAAGGTTTACATAACACTGAGGCTGTATGTCCCATTTTGTCAGGCTGTCTACTTTCCAGGTGACAAACTGAACACCTTCTGTTGGGTCCACACCTCCTGGGTTTGCTGCCCAGCCCATCCCCTTATGATCTGTGGACACGGTGCAGCTCACTGATACTGGATCTCCGTACTTCACCACCACTCTGGGAGGATGAAGTTTGATAGGACAGTCTTTGGTGTTAACTGAAAGATAGCGGTAAACTCAGTAAAACAAAGTAGAACTGTTCTCAACCTAATTTAAATATCCATAACACTGAAAGCTTCTCAACCCATTTGATAAAATGTATGAGCTGCTTAGCAGTTACAAACACTTGGTGAAAGTACAGCAGTGAGAGCTTTATGGAGACACACAGATTAGAACTCAGTGTTGATCTTTATCGGCCACCAGAGGGTGCTCACATCCTCTTGGTAAGTGGGGAAGTTGGAAAATGACCAGGGAAGGAAGTGTATGGAGGGTAGCTTGTGTATGCACAGAGGTATTTTGGACCGTGGCCTGGTGCCTCAATAGGTAGAACCTCAGGCTGGGATGCAGAAGTTTCCCGGTTCAAATCCCTGCCCAACCACCAGGTGCGTTCTTGAGCAAGACACCCAGCACTAGCTCATTATAAGTCATATGTGAAACGTAAGTTGCTGCAGGTAAAACCGTTTGCCAAATGTATAAATATATCTTCCACAAGTAAAATGTCAAACAGAGTGACCAAAAGGTTTATGCCACCATTTTCATCACCATCATTGTCTTTTCAGTGTAAACCAAAGGAAAAATTACAGTTTAAAAAAAACATTTGACACATGTAGTGTTTATCTAGGTTTGGATTTTTCTCTAATAAATATATTTTAATGTTTTTAAACTCTACATAAGAGAACCAACAAAAAGTGCTATTAAAATTGGTCAAATTGTTTTTTTCGGCACCATTCATTTTATTCTCCAATGGTTGGGATGTTGTCTACAGAGGAGTCTATGTGGAAACCGGTTTTTGTTTGTTCTACAGACATGGCCAAACTACCTTAGCCGTCTTTGTTGGATTTGTTCACAAATCTCTGGTTGTTGCTGACATTTCTTTGGCTTTGTTGGAGATCTGATTGAGAAGCAAAACTCCCAGGTTCTGCCACAGGCATTTCATTTGGAATTCCATCTTTGGTTTGTTCAAGTCTGGTTTGAGCCAGGACCTGGATTCTGAGCTGTAAAGGAGGATTTGTAATATTGGAATTCCCCTATGACTTGATTCTACTCCTACCTGTTTTTCCTACCTTCAGTCCCCTTCCAACCCCATACCTTTAGTTTTTCTCATGTAGTGTTTGAGAAGGAGTGCTTAATTTAGATCATCAAACCTTTTGCCTGTGTCTCAGATTCACAATATTGAGATTGCACACTGTGTTTTTTTATTATTGTATACAGTATAATGAACCAATTTGCTCTGCATCTGGACTCAGCCTCTTTTGTTTAGTGGTTCTGTGCATTACAGGTGACAGAACATATAGTGTGAATGCTGATTAGATTTATAGCTAAACATTTTCTGCTGCTGCTGCTGCTACTGCTAAAAGAAAAGGTCGCACCCAAATGCTGAACTTTCACAATACACTAACTGACCAGGGCATTACTTTTTTTTTTTACCATAAATGGAAATTAGCAAGAATTAAAAAGACGCTGATCAGTACAGCTAACCCTGTTCAGAGATGAGCTGCAGCACTCACCTGCTGTTATTAAGTCATTACACAGAGCATACACTCAACATGTTATCTCAACATATTTGTTGACGTATTAAATCCAGGGTCTTTAACACAGTCCTTTCCTTCCAGATATTTCAGATGATTGAGAGCTACGACAGCCTACTGATCCCAATATTGACATGATCCCAATCCCTACTCATCCCAATATTGTTGAACATTCTCACCCAAACTTTTCTTAACAACCTATATGGATTTTTGGTGTGTAATCCTGTCTGTCACTTTGTACATAACACCTTCAGTCATTAACAAAGAATCCACTGAATAAACATGGAGGATGTGACGATTAAGGTTCTCCCATAGCATTATGTAATCCTAGCATTCAATTCAGCAGTTAACGTGTACTTGTGGAGATACAAGTATATACTGTATTCATAGATAACAGCTTTATGAACAATGTCTGTATCTCTTCCTCCACACAGCATGCGCAAGGAAAATCTCCTAACTCACCCCTTTGAAGGAAGGAGACCATCAGGAACTGTAGCACCTGGCTGTACTTCATCTTCATTGTCTGGATCAAGATTGGTGAAATGCTACTGATTACCTGTTTTAAATAATTTGAAAGATTTTTCACACAACGAGGCACGTTCTCACACTCCTCATGGGCTGATGACATGCTGCAACGGAAATTAGGAAACCACAGAACGTCACAGTCGTTCACAGTCAGTCCGGAAACTCACACATCCACAGTCAGTCCGAAAGACTTGAGTACGAAGACTGGTGTTAACCAGCAGCTTAAGTGATGGCACACAGCAGAAGAAGGACATCAACACCCTGTTTGCATACAGCTGCTAACAGAGGTAACACATTCTGTTAAAATTATCATTTTGTCCTGTTAGCTCAGACATGACACAACAAACCTTGACAAGTAAATGTGTGCATTTTTAATTAAGCACTTTCATGCATGTAACATGTAAGAAGAGTCCTTACAGTGAAATCATTGTTATGTCAGCCACATATGACAACTGTTTCCTGGGTGAACATACTGTTCTGTTTATATGAAACATAAGCACAGACCTTTGTGGAAGTAAAATTCACACCCAAATATGCAGCTATTCACAAGGCAGGAGGAAATTTCTCAATAAATTTTCTGACAAAAGCACAATGCTGCATGGCACACACAGACACAACTGTCATGAGATATTCCCTGAATGTGGAAAATAAGGTTTATATAGTACAAAAATGTGTGAGCAACATGTAATAAAAAGGTGAAAGTCATTAATCACTAAAATAGTCTGATCATCACCCTCATTTAATTTTAAGAATAATTTTTGAGCAGCACATATCCCCTCTTGCATTCTCTGCTCCTCTGCTCAGACCATAACAAGGTCAGCACTTTGACCCTGGTACTAATAAACCAAACCTTCCCCTGTGGATGCAGACAAGCAGAGGGAAGGAGGAATGAGGGGCCTTACTGCACATCTTAAATCTTTTAAAGTCGGAGTGTGAAATCCAGCTTCCACACCTTATACTGAGGTGACTTCAGCTCAACACTGTGTCAACTCAACACGATGACAGTTTTCTGATAGGAGTCCATACTTGTATATTCTGCTAATCTGTTCTCCGAACTTGAAAAGGTACAAGAACACGACAGATAATAAACGAACCACTGTCAGACATATTAGAATGTGAGGCCAAATGCATGAGGAAGATGAAGCGAACTCCCCATTGTGTCAGCCCTCCCGGGATGACTTTCAGCATACTTCCATTTTCTGCTGAGCTGTTACCTTGAGCGAGTTCAAATGTAACCAAAATTAACTCTGCAAGTTAATGGTTTGTAGAGGGCAGTTCTTGTCAAAAACTGTTTCCTGAGTACGGAATGACTAACAGAACAACCATATTAAATTTATATATTAAAGAAGTCAACAGGAAATGAGTTATCAATGTATCAGAGGAGAAATTAGTGATTATAGATATTGATGTTTTTCATGCAATTAGAATAAAAACAGTTGTAGTCAAGTAACATGTATTTCTATAAAATACTCCTATTTTAAATAGAATTTACTGTTTTTAAATGTGTGTAAATTGCAGTATGTAACAGATCAGCCAAACACAGGGCATCCCAATGTGCAGAGCAGGATTTATTTACAGTGTTTAACAGGGCTAAGACGAGGTCGAGGTCCAAGGGGCAGGCATAGGTCGGGTATCCGGGTAGGTCTGGCCGAGACGTAGACAGGAATGGAGAACACAGGAAGGACCGCTGGCAGGATCGGGAGCAGGGCAGAGACACGGTGAGAGAAACACACAGAACAGGTTAGTTGGAAGATCGCCCGGTAAACGCAATACTTCGTAATAGGTCGTTGGCGAGGTGGTGTTTTTATCTGTGTGGCGCTAATGCGCCAGATCTGGCGGTCGCTGATTGCGGGGCGTGACACAGTACAACCGTCATGTTTGGTAGGGAAGACGGAGCAGAACAAAACAAGTTCATGTTTACTCACAGACACTTTGATACAAATGGGAACAAAATAAACAATATACAAAACAATATAATACACAAAATAAACAATCGTCACGACTGGAACTGTAAAACTGTCACGCCAGTCATTAGCAGCCGCTGGCCCTGAGTGATCACGGTCCACAGTTTAAAACAACCGCACTCACGACAGTTCAGTGCGAAGTATTGAGCCCTCATGTGCCGTAGTGAGTGTTATTGCTGTTACCTGTCTTGTGTTCCCTCCGGTCCCTTTTCCTGCCCTGGTCCTCCACCTCCTGTGCTCTCCATCCCCGTTGTTGTCCTGGACTGACCTCGCCGGCTTTTGGACCCCTGCTGTTTTTGACGACCACCGCTCTCTCTAATTCCCTCGAAATTGTCTCTTTTTTTACGAATAAAGAAGTGTCCTCTGCTTATTTGGATTCTGCCTCTTAATCTGTGCTCTCAAACGATACAAAAACAAAGGGAAACCAGGGCATTAATAAGCACAGCTTTATTATTATAACTCCAATTAAAAAAACAGACATCAAACACTAACTGACACATCAACTAATGTAAAAACACAAAATATTATGACAAACAGAAACATCCGTAGTCAACCACATATCCTGAGCAAGGTTACACAACAACAACAATAATAATAACACAGTACAATGGTCTATATATATAATTTCACTTCCCTGTAATAGTTTGAGCCAGCCTACGTAAAGCTAAACACGCTCATCTTCATAAATCACAAATGCTCTAGATGGCGCTAGAATACAAAAGCGTTATTTAAATTCCTACTACCATCTAAATAATGTCTATACAAAACGCACATTAGAAACAAACTTTGTTAATGTTACTTTTAATCAGTAATTATACAAAGAACATTTTTCTGTGATATTTTTTTTACATAATCTGAATCGTAAAAGGTAGGATGAGCACTTTCAGACTCTACTGTACAACCTTATAACGAACAGTATACTGAACTTCTGTTGCTGCTCTTTTAAGTTGGGGGGCCATGCTGGGGCACAGACCCTGAGGGTGGCCATCAGTGACCAACATACAGTACATACTGTACATCACAGGAGCATGTATGGTAGATGCACCAATTGTTTGAGGAGCATGACAGTGACTTCAGTGTACTAATCTTTGTCAAACATCAGTCCTACGGACCATCTGCATATCCACCTTTATCGACAGGTTCATTGTACACACACACACACACATTAGCAATTTTACCTAAAGGTTGAAGATTCCTTTGTCCTGCAATAGTCTTGCTTTTCATTGCTGGTTGGTTCTGTAGACTGACTTACTCAGTTCGGTAGACACTACTGCTGAGTTCACATCTGCACAAATTTCAGGGCTGGCCAGGGCTATGTATGTATAGTAAAACTACGTCAAAATTATCATGTGCAGAGGACGTCAATACTGATTTGTCTCTTTTATTTTTCTGTGACCAAAAAGAAGAGTATAATGAACACAAAACACCACACACACTATATCTACTCTCATTCAAACCTAACTGAAATAACTGTCACTTTCAAAAACAACATAGGTATAGTCATTCTCTAGGTTGTCAATGGCAACACCTACACACAGCCCCAAACCAATACTAATAATACCACTAATAATACCAATAACAATTTTAAACTAAACATTTTCTCAACATCCTCCTCCCCAAGAAGAACTGTTCCTGCATTTAAACTTCAAACGGATACAGGAGCTGAACTGGTCTTCTTAATATCGTCCCATTTGGAGTGCGCACAGCACAGGATCTAACTAGTCCATCTCTTCCTGGAAACAGTTCTGTAATCAGTCCTGTCTTCCACGTCAAACACGGCATCCTGTCATCTTCGATGAGAACCAGGTCTCCCTCTTTCAGCAGAGTAGGATGTGGAGTTTCACGAACGTGGGCAGATCTGAGGTCCAGCAGATACTCTCTCCTCCATCTAGTCCAGAACTCACTGACGAGTCGGTGTCGGTATTTCCACCTCCGAGTCAGCTCTTCTCTATTGGCATTGGTTGTATGACTGGCAGTAGAGAAGTGCTTTGGTGGTAAGGAGGTAAGTCGTTTTCCTACTAGAAAATGATCTGCCGTCAGAGGTTGTGGTTCTTTTAGGTCATTGTACACAAAAGTCAGTGGTCTTGACTTGATTGTCACCTCTATTTCTGACAATAGAGAGGTCAACTCTTCAAAATTCAATGAAGCTCTCCCTAAGACTCTTTTCAGACACCCTTTCACTGAGCGAACTAGTCTTTCCCAGAAACCTCCCCACCAAGCCATTCATTCTGCTATGAATTTCCACACTATCCCCTTTTCAGAAAAACATTCTAGCAACTCGGGCTCCTTCATAGCTCTCCAAAGCTCCTTAAGATCTTGATCAGCTCGTTTGAAAGTCTGGGCATTGTCTGAATAGATGATTCTACATAAACCTCTCCTGGATATGAATTGTTTGAATGCTAGGAGGACGCCTTCTGTTGATAGGATGGACACCAGCTCCAGGTGCACAGCACATGTCACAGCACATGTGAATAGTGCTATATAGGCCTTCTCCCCAGTGTTTTTGGCTTTTACAAACAGAGGGCTTGCAAAGTCCACTCCAGTGACTTCAAATAGGGGTGATTCAGTGACTCTGTCTCTGGGCAGGGGTGCAGTTGTCTGCTGAGCTGCTTTTACCCGGAATCGTTTACAAACAGTACAGTCTGCAATATATTTTTTCACCAAATGTCTGGCACGGGGAATCCAGTATTTTTCTCTCAACTGCACAAGAGTGTCTCTCACACCTGAATGCATTACCCCTTTGTGGCTGTATTCGATCATCAGTTTTGTAAATCTGTGTTTGGATGGTAACAGCCATGGGTGCTGCTCTTTGAAGCTCATGTCCGACTGATGAAAGCGTTTAAGGTCTCTGATTTTTGAGTCCTTGTGAACATCTTGTCCAGTCTTTATTTCACTTATTTCTTTGTGAAAACTGTAACCTTGTGCTTTATGTATCCAAACTCTTTTTGCTTCCAACAGCTACTCTGCTGTTAGTTCTCCACCTCTCCTTTTCCTTGAGTGACAGTTGTTGACAAACCTTTTAATCCAGGCTGTAACTCTTAGTACAGTTTGCAGTTTGCTGTATTTTTCTAACAGTAGTAATGGGTCAGATGGCACTCTTTCACTGTTGCTCAGCTGGACTACGACATGGCTTGACTTAAGTTCAGCATTCATCTCTTCTTCTGAGAACACTCCATCTGACTCTGTTAGTTTAGCCGGTGGCTCCTCTAATTTCAGAAATGGTGGTCCTGACCACCATAGCTCCTCTTCCTTCAGCCTTTATCCTGACTGACCTCTTGTTGTGAGGTCAGCTGGGTTCATTTTTCCATTACAATGTGACCACAGTTCTGGAGCAGTCAATGTTTGTATCTCCATCACCCTATTGGCAACGAACTGTTTCCATTTTTGAGCTGAACTGCAAATCCAATGTATAACTATCATGGAGTCTGACGACATGCGAAGACGAGTGGGTTGCATGTTCGGTGTCTTTAACAAATTGTGAGCCAATCTAGCTCCAATTAACGCTCCCATTAGTTCTAGGCGTGGCAGAGTTACTGTCTTGATTGGTGCCACTCTTGACTTGGATGCAACCAATCTGCTCACAGCCACTCCTTCTGCTGTCTGTCCTTGCAGATATGCAACTGCTCCGAAGGCCTTCTCACTTGCATCGGTGAAAACATGGAGAACTTGTGGTTGCTCATCTGACAGCTGGTCTGTTCCGTACCATCTTGGAATGACTATTTGGTGTATCTGAGGTAGCTCCATGCACCACAGTTGCCATGCCTGTGAGATCTCAGGGGTAGCTCATCATCCCAGCTAAGGCCCTGGCACCACATTTCTTGGAACAGACATTTTACACGTAGAGTGAATGGCATCAGCAATCCTATTGGATCAAATATTCTGGCTGATGACCTCAGGACACTCCTCTTTGTGTTTTCTTTTCCTTTATAATGTTCATCAGGAGTTTGAGATCAAAGACAAAGTCATCAGTGTCCAGTCTTCATACCAGACCAAGCACCTTCAGCACGCTGCCACGTGTCTCAATTTCCTGTGTGAAGTCAAGGCCACTGTTTGACCACTTGGTCTTCAGCTCAGGGGAGTTTGTTGTCCACTTACACAGGTTCATGTTAGCAGCAGCCAAGATTTCCCTTGCACCTGTTGTAAATGCATAGGCCTCTTCAACATCACTTGAGCTGGCTATCAAATCATCCACATAAAGTGAGTCTATTATGAGGTTCACAGTATTTGGTTGGTCGGCCTTATATTTCTCCAGGTGATGTCTGATTGTGGCTGCCAATAAGAATGGACCTTGTCTGAATCTGATTAAGATGCTCATGAGGTCAAGGATCAGGTTTGGACAATGAGACAGTCATTTAGTGAGGGACAGCCTTCCTCATGTGATGAGCCATCAAACACTACTCTTAACTTGGCTGTTGCCTCATCCTCCCTGATTACAGCATGATGAGGCAAATAATATGTTTCATTGCTCACTGTCTCTGCTGACTGAGTGTTCACTGGAACATCTTCACATATTCCTTCCTCCATGTAGTTCTCTATCACATTGTTGTACCTTTCAAACAGTGTCACGTCAGATTTCAGCTTTCTTTTCAGAGCTTCAAACTGGGCAATTCTCCTGTTGCCTGGAAGTTTTGGTGCATCCTGTCACCATGGCAACACCATTTCATATCATCTATTAATGAATGTGACTGACCTGTCAAGGATCTGTTTGGCCTATGTGTCATCAGGTGTCTCTTCACTTTTACTGGTGATGCCCAGTGACTCTATTTCCCAAAATGCACGTAGCTGATTTGAGATCTCAGCATCATTTTCACTGATACCAATGTTCATGTATGTAGCCTTGTTCATGCTGGACATAGCAACGGATCCTTGTATCGCCCAGCCAAATTTAGTCTCTACAGCCATCAGAGCTCCCATCAGTCTTTCAGTTTTGCCTATGACAACGCTCCAGTAGTAATCGGATCTGATTAATACTGACAGCTCCAGATAATCTTCGTCACCTCTTGACACACCTGCCAATGGTAGCCTCCTTTTCTCCAGCTGTCATTGGATGTGTTCACAGGAAACTTTCATGACAATGGTGCATAACTGTGGCGTTTCAGCAGCTTCAATCTCAATTTTCTGTTTCCTATTTCTGATATTCTCCAGGACTATTTTTATTACATTACATTCTGTGGTTACTGGGGTCTTGGATTCAAATATATGGAGAGTCAGTGTCTCTCTTTTCAGTACTGGCAATTTGAGAGCTTTCACCTGTTTCGCATGGATGAAGCTACGTTGACTTCCGCCGTCTATTAAGCAACGCACCATTTTTCTCCCTCCAGGTCCTTCGATCCTTGCTCTCACAGTTTGCAGCAGTACTGTGTCACACCTTTCAGGGCGTCGCTTTGCGGCATGTGGGATGACAGAAGAAACAATAGTGTCACCTTTGTCCTCAGCAGCATCTGGGTTTTCTGTCTGTTCACCTTTACCGCACACTACAGGCTAGTGTCTCTTTCCACAATTAGTGAACGTCACGTTCCTTGTCCTACAATCTTTAGCAATGTGTCGTGGTGTCAGGCAGATGAAACATCTTCCCATTTCTCTCAATTTTTCTCTCCTGATTGTGACTGTGTCGTCTGTACAGTGTTCTGACTTATGACTCGTACTGTCACAGAACAAACAACTGGGAACAGGTGGTGTATTTAAACTGCCCGTATGGAGAGCTACAGCTAATGGCACATTAGCTCTTTTCCATTTTTCTCCACTTGCTGAATCTGGTTTGTAATGCTGCTTCTGAAAAGTGTGTGCATCTTTAACATTGCTTCTTAGTTTAGTTAAGTGTACTGCACGTTCTCGACACTCAAATTCTTGTTGCAGAAAGGCGACTCGATCCATAACGTTCCACTCTTGCCCAACATCAGTTTTGCGCGTAAACTCAAGGGCGGGGTCATTGGGGATTATGTGTGCGCTCACGAGTAGGTCTTTTTTGCCAAATCTGTTCTTAAGCATGTCTATTGCAGTGTCATAATTTGTGTCAGTTACCTTCAGTTCTGCAACAGCTCTTGCAGCTGAGCCCATAAGATACGACTTAAGGTAAGTGAACTTTCTCAGTTCTGAATTTTGATGAATAGCATTTTCGAACTGGTCCCAGAACTCCTGCCATATGCACACTTCTCCATTATATTTGTTTATTGAGAGCTTTGTCAGCCTTACTGACGATCTGTTGCCATTTGAACGCGTACTCACATCACTCAGTTGGGGAGAACGCCCCCTTGTGGTAACTTGTTGATGCGCCCTCTCAATCGCTCTAGCTGCACGTACTCTCCATAAACTTGTGTTGTCCTGGTAATCTGTTGTTTTTGCCATATCAGCTTCTAATTCGTCCATTGGTATCTCTCGCTCTATTTCTGGTTCTAACTCCAGCAGACTTTTCTCTTTAACTGACAACATCGACAGTAACTCAATCAAACGGTCACAATTCACGTCTTCCTTATTTGTTTCATCTTGAATATTTTGCAGCAACTTCGTGACAGATGCCCGCAGTATTGTCCGTTTCTGTTTTAGTCTCTGGAGCCGTTCCGACATTTTCTCTATAATTCTCTTCGTTCGCTTAGAGTCCGTAGTCGCAGTTTTCGGCACTAATCCCAACAAATTCCCGTCTGTATATACGTCCCCTTCCCGGGTTTCTGCACCAAAAAAATGTGTAGTAAAACTACGTCGAAAATTACCATGCAGAGGGGACGTCAATACTGGTTTTGTTTCTTTTTATTTTTACTGCGACCAAAACGGCAACGCACACAAAACACCGCACACTATACGTTACTTACTTTTAAACCCAACTGTCATAACTGTCACACTCCTTCTCCAGGTCGTCAATGGCAACGCGTGTCACCACTTCCACACAGTTCACCACTTCAAACTAATACTAATAATAGTTTCAAACTAAACATTTCACAATAGCGCCCATAAATAAAATGTATTATTATTATTAAAAAACAATGATGCTATCTACCAATATAGGAATAAATACATATTACCTGAAAAATCAGATAAATGCCAAAAATGTTAACTCTAACTTGAAAAGCTCTCATGTACAGCATGGACATACATCTATATATTATGTGTATGTATATTATGTCTGTGCTGACCACCATGTAGACATGCCATTACTTGTAGGAACAGGGATACAGGATCTCAATATTTAAACACCCATTCAAATCAATAAAGAATGATCTTACTAGGAAATTTGAGGGTGCTGTTTGTGTCAGGGTGTTTTCAGACAGCTCATAACCACACACACACACACACACACACACACACGAACAGTGAAATGTCCACCATTAGTGTGTTTGCCAAAGTAACACACAAACAAATCACAAGGCATCTTATTAAAAAAAAGTCTTTTATTGGGATGTCCGGACAGGCAGGTTATTTCAAGCGTCTGACAGGATATTCCCCAGAAATCACACTAGAGACAAGGGAAAGTGTTTTAGCTAGAGAAGTGCTGGGTCAGTGGGTGTTACTGTCAAGGTAAGCATTTCAAGCTCTTCCACTGGCAAATCTGTACTGTACCATGTTCAGGTGCTTTATGACTGGCATACCTGTGCTGTATCATACAGCGCTCAAAATCTCACCATTGGCATTTGTGAACCACACTGTACTGTGTCAGGTGTTTTTCCACTGGCACATATGTGTCGTAACATACTATTCTCAGGCACTTTTCAGCAAGAATATCTGAGCTGTACAGTACGATGCTCAGCCACTATATCACTAGCATACCTGTACTGTATTATACCACACTTAAAAATTTTGTACTCGCACATGTGTATTGTACCATACCATGCTCAGGCACTTTTCAACTTACTGGTCTGATTTCAACATTTAAATATTATATTAGGAGAGCACAGAAAGATTTGGTGACAGGAGAAGTGCACAAACAGGGGTTTAACAATTTGTACTAGAGCTGTTTGACTGAGTTAGCTGTGGGTGTTATTCTATATTTTACTTTATTACAGCCTATTCAATCTGTATATGCCTCCAAATGATTATTCACCATATTATGCTAGAACTGGCACATTGAAGAGGAGCAAGAACGTTTAGCTGTTCAAGCTGAGAAGAAAAATACAAGACGACTTGTGTGCAGCCGTGTTGCTGTTGTCATTACGGCACGAGCAGCAGTCCACAGTGCCAGCGCTGTTTTTCAGACTGTACCTGCTCAGTTGAAAAGCGACTCACACGGTACCGTACCATACCACGGTCAAGCGCTCTCTGTCAGCACAGTATGGGTGTGCCAGTGAAAAAGCTCCAGTTGTGAAACTTTTAACAACTGAAAGACACATTGTAAAGCACCACACAATGCTCCTTGTCACACAATGCTGGAGTATCCTGGTTGGGACGTACACCTGTTAACTCCAAAAGACACCCAGACAAATTGGGCAGTCTAGGGCATTCTGTCTGTGCATAATCTAAACAATTTCAATTCTGGTACAACCATATCTTTTAATCATTACATTTGCCACTACAAATCTCTACTGTCCAGACTATCACCACAATATTTTTGTTCCCAAAACTTTCAGTTAAAATACAATGAATCCAGTCTGTCTCCTGAGTCCAGAGTGCATATAAAGTTTGATTAGCAGTAGTGAACAAAGTGCATGATGGGAATCAAGTACCCAGACCCAGTTTAATTCTGGGTCACAAGACTGTTAAATGTTTATCAGTATTTATCTGTAAACATCTTCATAACATTTGTGTATTGTGCTTCTGTTTCTGTGAAGAATATGAGATAATGTAAGAAATTTTGGAAATTGTTAGAGGTTGACTCACAGAGTCAACTTTGATGTGGTAAAGTGTATTAAACATGGTGAAAGACAACAAATTCTTTAAGTTTGCGAAACCCAACAGAGTACAAAGTTTATCTGTCAACAGAAAATGTGATTCTGGTTCACAGAAGTCCTCACACCTGTGCTGCATCATCTTGTATGTTCATTATTTTGATTTATTATTTAATTACTAAAATTTTATAACTTTATTGACAAACCATTTTTATTCACTTTTACAGTATATCACGTATATAACCCAATCTTTTAATTTACAAAATTAAATTAGTCACTGATGATGACTTCTGTGAATTCTATGAAACAACAAATTGTGTTAATGTGTGTTAACAAGATATTCAAATTAGATATGAAACAAATTAGATATGAAAATCAAGGTATGGGTGTATCTGAATAGCTTTTGAATATCTACTGGCATTCAGTTACATTTTGCGATCTTTATGCCTAAACCCATGTACTAATCTATCAAAGGTCATTCATTAAATATCTTAACATGCATGAAAATCCTGTTTTTTATATTTGCGATTTCTCACATGGGACTCAACTATTCTTACAGTGCCTAATTTCTCTTCACACCGCACAACACACCAGCACCCATCAAAGCACACAGTGTATGTCAAGTAAAAGGTTCTAATACGATTCTAAACAATCCAAAATTGAAACACCATGCATGTTTAGGAGGCTGTTACAAGGAAATTGGAGAAAAGTGTAAAGTTTAAGTGAGTTCGGTTATCTTTGGCTTTAGAAGGTGAGTTAACTCTAAGTGCATATTTTGGCATTCCCATACACTGGAATCCCACATGGTCTGAGTTGTGCACCAAAGCTAAACCTCACCTTATGTAGGACATTAAACTTTAACTCAGTCTGGGTATCTTTGAGGTAAGTCTGGGTGGGTATTTTGACTACCTCTTGTATCCCTAAAACACTGCTTTTGTTCTTTTGGTAGTGCAACACTGGCACTTCTCCCCTAGGATGCGCTGCTTCACTTTGATGCCACATTGCCTGAGCTGTGCACCAAGAACGTTGGCAGGCTGGTGTGTGAACAAACAGGAAATAAGATCCTTGGTCAGCTCATATCCTTAAAATTTCCTGCAAATGTGTGTTTGTGTATATACAACAATGTAATCCAAATTCTAAGCATTGTAGAGCGACCTGCCTTCTGTCCAATTACAGGCTCAAATTATGGAAAAGAAACATAGGTAGAATAAGCACCTTCCTGTATAAGCACTAATCTGGCCAACAGTACAACAAATATCGAAAGCAAGCTGATACAATCTTCTATGGAAGAAAACGGCATGCACTGACAACCAGACAACTTTAAAAAATGTGTTTTCCTTACAGTCTCAAGAAGAAGCCCAATCTCTAAAGTGACTGACAGGTCAAATAACAGCATTCCTTCTGGACCTTCTTCTCACGATATAGCCCAAGATGAGGGCCACAGCCACAAAGGCTCCGATTCCAACAATGACCCAGAACGTTGTCCGAGGCCCTAAGAGACAGCATCAGCTTTAATACGTGTGTGTAGAAATGAACACAGAAACATAACCTCATGGTTTGTTACAAAAAGTTTAGACTTAAAAATTATGTTTGCATCAAATGCTGTTGCCATCACACATGTGAAACACATGTGCTGTAATAACTATCAGAGATCAGGTATTTCTACACTTCCTGATGCCTTTGGAACCCAGGCTGGGATGTAAGCAGAAATGTAACTAAC
The DNA here is from genome assembly GCA_025773905.1 of Chitala chitala. Taxonomy (NCBI): domain Eukaryota; kingdom Metazoa; phylum Chordata; class Actinopteri; order Osteoglossiformes; family Notopteridae; genus Chitala; species Chitala chitala. Next base: position 18,740 of record JABJVR010001223.1, read on the forward strand.
GGAGCTAAACCTCAACATCAACAACTATTTTATTATGACTGCGTTTATAACATTTCTGTGTATTCAATGAGCAAGTGTCACCTTTTTATCAACACAAAATGAAACAATGACATGAACTAATAAGGTGAAAACTGGTTATGCTGCCACAGCCACTAAAGGAGACAAATGGTCTAGTGGCCTACAAGGAAAAATGGGCAACTTTAACTTGCACAAGGGTCTCACCTTGGGGAATGTGCTCAATGGTAAACTGCCTGCTCTCCTTTCCAAGACTGTTGGACGCTGTGCAGGTGTAATTACCAGGCAACAGGGTGGTGGAGACAAGCACTGGCCCACCCAAAACCATCTGAGAATCTGGGCCCATCCAGGAATACCTAGGAAAAGGGTTTCCAAAAGCAGTGCAGTTCAAGCTCCCCTTCATTCCTCTCTTTATTTTCAGGATCTCTGCAGTTGAATTGTGGAAGAAGGGGCGGTCTGGAAGAGAGGTTAGAAAAGAGCACATGTATTCATGAGTGTCGCATGTGACAGATGCTCAGTTGAAAGCAGTACCTGTATGTGTAGCACAGAAAGCTTTCATTCAGCTCCATCACAAACTAAGCAACATCTCAATCCACAGAAGCTCCACAAAGGTATAGACATCCACACAAAGTATTGTTAAAAGCCGTCTGGTTACCCACAGGGATAACAGTTGTGTTTCAGGTGCAGTTTAAAAATACAAAACTCACAGAGCACAGTGATCCTGAGGGGTCCTGACTGCACTTTAGGAGGAGGTTGTGGTCCTTCATCTCCCAGGTCCAGTTCTGCCACACACCTGTATTCTGCTCCGTTATCTGCTCTGCTGGGAGTGATC
>JABJVR010001224.1:0-19584 GCA_025773905.1 Chitala chitala
GCCTGTGCATAAGCAGCCACAGCTGTGCAGAAACACTCACAGTCTCCTCCTGTGTCACAGGCGCACGAGTCTCTCACGCAGTTATCGTAGAATGGAGTTGGGTCCACCTTGGGAGATGAAAGATAACTCAGATGTCCACTTTTTAACACAGTTTGAAAGTCAAGAAGGGAAGGATAAAATCTCTAAAATAACTGTAAATAGAGACACGTATAACAGCAGTAACTGCTGTAATTTTAACAGTAACTCCCTTGTGTCTAGGACCATTGTTGAGCAAGTCTGGCAATACACTTATCATACCTGAGAGTGACAGGAAGCAAACACTTTGCTCTTGATTATACTGCACTGTTTTTGGGCCCAGGACTGCCTGTATGGGTTAGAATTGCACGGATCCTTCGAGGGTAAAGCATCAGGACAACTAGGAGACACTTTCCAGCCATTTCCAAATTCCATAGTATCAACAACCACAGCATGGCTTCTGGTGGCGAAGTCATTGTTTCCATTACCATCATAGTTTCCACATAAACCACAGACATGGCCCTGGGGAATAAAGTTGAATAATGAATAATATGGCGAAGGTGAATATATGCTTATATTTACATTTTAAAATCAATAATTGTTACATGACTAAGGTTATACTCATTTTCTTCACTCACCTTATATGTAGGGCTCAGTTTGATAAACATACTTGTCTTTTTATCCCACATGAGAATTAGACCATTGTTGGCTTCAATGACCAGATACAGCCCAATGACACGGATCTGATAGCGCACTTCTTCCCCTGTATCTCTCTGGATAACTTGATAGTTTCCATCTGTTAGTATGATCTCATTGTTCTGAAAAGAGAAAATACATTTACTTTGTGATCATACTGCTATGTTTCAGCATACTCTAAGATGAAATCTGCTTTCCTCACCCCAAGGTAGATCTTGATGGCTTTAGAGCAGGTGGTGCCAGTTGTACCACACGGGACGTTCTCGGTGATGACTCTGAAGGTGCCGTTGGCATTGTTGTTGCTGCAGTAGTCCTGTGATAGCGTGGCATTTCATACTTTTACAATTAAACCCAAAGTTCCAGATAAATTTGAGTTTATGAAATAAATACCAGGATTAAATGCGATTTAAGTGGTTAAAGTATAAAACAAGAATTTGTTTCTATGTTAATACATTTGAGCTCTAAGAGTACTATTTTCTATTAATACCAGTTTTAACATACCTGAGTAAGAGTATATTCACAGCCTCCATTGAAAGTGAATCTTTTCCCATCAAAAGTGATGTAATGTCCATCTCCATAAACTGCACAGGTGCCATGGCACAGGTTGTTTGTGCATTCCCATTTCCTATCCTTACAAGTGCTAAAATAAATAAAAAATATATATATTCTAATTAGCAAGTGTTGTTATGTGTATACCAAAATGTTTTCACAACTTCTTAAACCACTTCCGGTGTCATGCTCCCTCGTTAGTGCCTTTCAGCCATGATGTATTAGATGCGATGATATAATGTAGCTTCACACTAAGCTCAGTGTAAACATTACATCTGATGTTGTGTACCGAGGTCTCATCGTCACAGGTATCCTGGATCCCGCATTTACCTATTTCTCCTCCTGTTCTGATGAGCACCTGTGCTCATCTCTGCCTGACTTTGTTGGATTTTCCACCCCCTGCCTCTGTATCGCAACCTGATTTGTACCTTTGCCATTAACTGTCTTTTTTCCCCAAAATGTTACATCAGTCTTCTAAATATTACTCTAAATATTTCTAAGAGATAAGACTGTGTTATAAATACATATTTATCACATTTATTAACAATTTGATTAAATCCCTTTTAAGGGAAACATTTATAATATTTAGCTGCAAAAGAAAAGTACCAGGTGTTGCAGTCAGCTTTGATTTTGTCTCCAGGTTGGTAAGGAGCCCCGTTGTGGACACATGGACAGAGATCCTCTGTTATACAGTTTCCCTTTCCATCTGATACCTGCCCATCAGGGCATACACAGCCTGAAATGCACTCTGTGCTTATCTGCAATGGAGAAGTGAAAGTACAGGCATGGAGAAGCATAAACAGTCAACTGATGTGCTCTGCATTCCACAAGGTAAGCAGAAACACGAGAAATAAAACTTGAGGATATTATATTGTAACGTGTGGGTAATCCTTCAACAAGCATTCATGGCTTTGATGGTGGTAGCCCATCAGACTTACACACTGCATGTCCAGAGTCTGGCAGCTCTTCTGACATTCAGAGCCCTTGGATCCGGGGCCAGCTTTGGAACAGTCGAAGTAGACCATTGGCTCACTGCAAGCTGAAAACATGCAAGAGATAAGAAAAGGTACCAATATAGAGGACTATCAAGAACTGAGACAGCAGCTATTAAAAGCTATGTATACAACTGTTAAATTATGTGACACACCTTCTGTATCGACACTGATTGCAACAACTGCATCTAAATGGCATTTTCTTGCTGTGATAAATTAATGAAATGGGCCCTCTCCAACTGCCATAAATCACGAAGATTACTTAAGCTTTGAAGCATCATAACACTGTAAATCTGTATTTTATTGAGGTATAAAATTAACCTTATCAGAATATTTGGACAATTTAAATAGCCTAGGCTTTTTTTTTGTTGTGTCGGTCCCATACCTTAAACTGCCGTTATAGGAAATAGTTTAATAAAAAATTCTATGTTTACTCCTCTCTCCTGTGCTACTCTCTGTTTGTCATGTTTTTATGATAATTTATAATATATACCACAAAAAAGGTGTTAACAGATATTTTCTACAAGCAGCGAAAGGATAAAATTTTTGGGGTGCGGGGTGGAACGGGACTGAACATTTAGGGTGTGAGTGGAAGTTAGCAGGAACAACGTGGGATCACGTGGGGTGGCCAGGAGTAGGATTTAATCCATTATGTAACACATTTGGTCCAAGAAAGTCTCAAATAATCACCGATTTACAAAACACTGGGTTGAAACATCCATACAACAGGTGTGTAATTGTAGCTATAAACACTTTTTCTTTGCTTATATAAATTCTGTACCACAGATTACCACAGATGGAAAAGGTCATTAGAGTAAGAAACACAAGGTAACGTACAGGCCTGAAGTTCCATTTGTCCTATACAGGTAAGCTTTCCTTGCTTGCAGGTGCTGAAATAAATAATTACATAAATTAATCCATTCAGATGGGATGAATATAATGAATTAAAAAGACCCAACATTTTCCAGTGGTGTCTGCTGACATTAGTAATTAAAAAAATTGTGTTAAAACATCATTATCTGTCTACTACATCATATACTAAACACCATCCTTAAAGCTGACACTTACCACATGGTCCCATCCTTGCTAATGACTTCACCTGGGGGGATCACAGAGCCCTTGGAGTAGCAGGGACAGTTGGTAGGAGACACGCATTTGCCTGCATCATTCATGTAGGTTCCTTCAGCACAAGTACAACCATCCACTGGCTCGAAGGCCAGTGTACAGGTGCTATCAGGGCTGCTGAAGCAGTGACAACTTTTGTTGCTGTTCTGTATGTTATAAGAGTAGACCATGGTGCTTGGGCAGTTGGATGAGTATTTTCCTGACAAGAGGAAAAGCCTTTAGGTTAGCCAGGTGTAAACAGCAAAAAAGATCTTGTGCTGTACATAACACACATATACACACATTTCTGTGTCACTCACCACACATGGTGTCTCTCCAGCCATGAAGCTGGATGCCTACGGCAGCACAGGCGCGGATGTAGGAGGAAACGGCAGCACACATGCAGTCCTCACTCTTCTCGCAATTACAGCTGTCATACATACAGTTCTGCAGGAGAAAAGTCTCTCAGTACCAGGTATACATGTTAGAAAAATCCTAAGAGTGTATTAACTGGTTCAACCAGGCTCATCAGTGTACATTATAGAAACTTACAGCTTTGTAGGTGTCTGGACTGACAGCACCATGGCATGGGCTAAACACTCCCTTTGGATCCGACAGGAGAGAGCACCAGTGCACAGCGAATTTTTCTGTTGATAGACATTGGGACAGAGAATAAGGCAGAGAGGGAGATAAGTACAACTGTTCTTTGCCATATTTGCCAGTTGCAGGTTAGTGCTTTATGGCCAGTGACATTTCAGATGGTATCAATGCCAGTGATACCATATACCCTTCCTTACCATTCTCCACGCTAAGACTACAGGGGTTTTCATAACTGCTGCTCACATCTGGACAACTGGCTCTTGCTTTCCAGGTGTTTGCAAAAGCTGTGGGTGTTCCCTCCACTACTCCACTCACAGCTTTGAAGTCATCACCTTGGACATTGTTAAAGTTTCCACACAAACCTGAAAGAGGGATGTAACAGTTAATTGTAATTGTATTAATGAAACAAAACTTCTTATGCAACAAATGGTTGTTGAAAAAAAAAGATGCAATATATGTGCACAGGCAACATAATGTTAACTTACCACAGGTCTTCCCCTGGTGGGTGAAGCCTGCAGTAATGTAAACTTGCATGACAGGACTGAGCTGGATTTTCATTTCAACTCCTAAAGATGTCTGAACTATGATGTAGAAAGAAGATGGCCTGACAATTGTTGATCCAGCTGTGAATTAGAAAGCATCACTTGTTAGTGTGTGTTCTTGTATTTCACATCAGTTCTCTCTTTACAATGTCCTTATGGAAGACTTTCAGACTTATCACAACATCCAAGTGTGACCCTACTAGGAAATATCATGGCAAAGATTATTGTACTGTTTCTATTTTATATTCTCCTTTATATAAGTTAAACAGGTTAAATGATATAGTATATATACTATAATAATATAGTAACTTTCCAGTATGACTTGGAAATATCCTGTTGAAAATACCTTCACTTTAAAATGGCTTACCAATAGAGAGAGGAAGCTGAGAGAATATTCCATTAACGAATACATTTCCATTAGGCAAAAAGGTTAATACCTGCAGAGAGAAATAAATGGTTAATTTTAGTGCTGTTAAGTCTTATATGAACTTGCGTCATACATAAGCAAGTTTCAACTGAAGATAAAATAAGATGAAAACGGAATACAAGCACATTCAATTCATAAATATTTAACCAATAACACAAGAAGCATGTCCTGAAATTTGACTTTTGAAAGAGTTTTCCAAAGGTGCTCACGGTGGTTTCTCCTGAGATGGCTAGGGTAACAGCTTTCAGGCACGTCTCAGTGTCAGTCAGCCCGCACTTGACAAGGTCTGCCAGGATTGTGAAATCTGCTCCATTGCATTGCTAAGGATAAAGCATGTCATTAAACAAGTACAATTAATTATTCTAACAGTACCAGTAGGTCAATATATACAGTTACTTAAATGAATTCTGTGTGTCTCACAAAAGAACTTAGTAAAAACAATAAAACATGTATCTTACTTAAAGTTCTTGTTTTGACATTTTCCTGTATAAAGCAAACTGATTTATAAAGCAATTGAGAACATCGTAAAGTATACTCCACAGACAATGGTCACCCATCTGATGCCAGAGTACAGGTAGGTAGACAGAAATCAAGGTATGTTTTGATACATAGATTGTAGATTAAAGTAATCATTTGAAGTTTTGATCTGAGACTGCATGAAGATGAATTGGCAAGAGTATGTTATGTTCATTAAATGTGTAAAAAGGAAATGTTATTGACAGAACATAACATGGTAAAGTAAAAATTAACTGAAGCAGTGGATATACAGTACATCAGAAATACTAGTGAAGGACTAACACAAAGAATATTCTGAAATAAAACACCTGATGTGAATATTTGGAAACATTGAAAGTACCAGAAAGTTACAGAAAGCACAGAAAGTAAGCAGATATCTACTATTAAAAAATGCAATGATCAACTATGAACTATTATAATACAGTACAGTGGTTATTATGGGCGGCAGCAGACTCCAATGAGAAAGACTTGTGTGTATATGGCATTGTTTTCACATCACTGTGAGGCAAATGAGAAAGTTTGGTCACAGGATAGTGCCCTGTGACATGCAGAAGAATGGAGAATAAGGAAGCTCGTTAGTTGTTGTGTGCTGCTTCAGCCAACACACAACATTGTTGTGGGAGATGAAGGTAAGGAAAAAAATCAATATTTGACTTAATTTCAAATACATGATGCAGTCCAGGACAAGCAATGACATCATGGTCTACAAACTGCACGTCTGCGTATGTGATTAGGACGAATGGATAGAGCGAGAGCAGTAAAGGGTTAGGTACAGTCACATTGCTGAATACATGAGATGAATGAGGGATCCTACACCCTTTTTCACACTAATTCCACTGTGATACAGCACTTTGCAAAGCAAAGTAAGTCAAAGACACTGACAGATTTGTGAATGTGCAGAAATAAGACAAAGGAATTCTCATGGAGGGTGTACTGATTTTCTTGTACGACCTCACTAAGAATTATGTGTAAAATTATGGAAAGGAAACCATTGCATTAGGACAAGTTTTGGCATATGACAGAAAATAGTATTAAAAGGGTGTGAGGTAAGAGACTGGTGAGTAAAAGCACATCTTCACAACCTTGCAAAGGCAGTTGAGAAAAGATTGTGCGAAATGCATTTAATAGAAGTACTGATTAAATTAAACATTTCCTAAATGGTAAAGGAGAAATGTTTTGAATAATTCAAGTAAGCAATTAGTATAATTGGAGCATTATTTATTTATGAAAGTCGGACTAAATGACCTTTTATTTTCAACACTTGTCAAGAGAAATTTGTTGTGAAAACAATTTGACAATGGGAACAAACCACAGATCATGTCACATAATACAACTTAAACAGCACTGATGACAAGAAGGATAAATGTATAGGAGAAAAGTATGTAGATTGAATAAAAAGAAGAAAATATTTGTAATGGTTAAATTATTGTTTAAAGGGGAAAAATTTAATTCTGGTACATTTCTTGTTAAAACAACTTTCATAAGGATTTATGATGATTTTATAACATCAGGCTGGGATGCTGAACTTTTCCGGTTCGAATCCCAACCCGGCCACCTGGTGTGTCCCTGAGCAAGACACCCTGCACTAGCTCATTGTAACACATATGAAATGTTGTAAGTCACTTTGGATAAAAGCATCTGCTAAGTGACAATTTATCTTAAATTATCTATTATCTATAATGGATGAGTAAAGAAGTTCCCATTGAAGTGGTGAAATCAGCAAAAAAGAAGTACACTAATTCAGTCAGTCATCTTCTAAACCGCTTCATCCAATTAAGGATTGCAGGGAAACCTGGAGCTCATCCCAGAACACATAGGGTGCAGGGCAGGGGAGACCCTAGGCAGGGCGCCAACACACCACAGAACACACAAACACACACACTACAGGCAATTTGGACACACCAATCAACATAACCTGCATGTCTTCGGACTGTGGGAGGACAACAATTGAAACTAATTACACAAAAATAATGTTAGTACTGACCTTAGAGAGAACATAGGAGCAGTCCCCATGGAAGGTGTAAGCTTTTCCATCATATGTTGTGATGTGGGAACCTCCCTCAACAGAGCATGTTCTGGGGCAGTCCAGGTCTTGACAGTTCCATTGTCCTCCAGAGCAGGTGCTGAAAGGGAAAATAATTTTGTTAACTGCCTGTAAAGTTGTGCTCTGAATTAGTCATCCTTCAGTGAACTGATGTGTTGTTGAAATCAGATGTTAGAAATGGCCCACCATTGTCTGCAGGTGCTTGTATAAGACTCTCCAGGATGGTACGCTTTTCCATTGTGCATACAAGAGCATTGCTGCACTGGAATACACCCAGTCTGCCCGATGTCATCAAGAACCGTGCCTGACAGGAAGATGCGGGAACATTTAATGTGTTATCTCACACCTCACAGAAGCAAATAATTTTTTAGATGGTGTAACTATGGAGCATAAAGAACTATGTGTAAGGTATGCTTGTGAATTAGAATTTTCAAAATGTATATGCTTTATTCTGTATCCAAATTGATTTTGTAAGTATATACTTTGAAATTTAAAACTAGTTTTTCACAACATCTTAAATATATGTATCTCTGATGAATTCTCATTCTCAAAAAAACATATGTTGATAAAAAATTTTTTGTACTTCTGTGTTAGAGCTAAAGGTCTACCTGGTGGACAGAAGCAACCATCTGAGCAGTGGTCCTCACACAGCTGGCCCCTCTCTGGGTTAGAGCAGGTATCAGCACACGGGACCCCACATTCTTGGTACACCATGTTGAACGGGCATGATTTTGCTTCAAGACATGAGAAATACACGTGCCTTAAAATCAGTTTTACAAGGTTATATTTCTTTTACATTTTGCAGTTTTTAAAATTGTATATCATGCTGTTGTTTCTCAAAGTAGAGTTTTCAGTTAATGGTGTCTACAAGAAGCAACAGTACAGTTGATGGGAACTCAGTGAACAGTGTTTGTTGCTGTCTGGATTTGTGCTGGGGTACATACAGCAGAACTGGGGTGTCCTCCACTGCTGGGGTTTCCCCCCGGCATGCGTACACTGCCGGGAGTACTCTGAAAGGGTGTTGCACAGACATGATGTGCTGCTGCTCTGGCCACAATGGCACATGTCTGCCACGCAGGCCTCGATGAAGGAATCCGTGGGAATCAGGTCCTTGCAGCTGCTGAATGCAGGACTGGAGAACAGCTGCTGACAAACTGAAGTCTAAAAAGAGACAAATTTTCTGTTAGTTTTTAATAGTGCAGTTGCCAATTTAGCAAGGACCTAAACTTAAAAACAAACTTATTGTGTAGAAGCAGTTTAAACCGTATTATATAATGAAATGAAAATTTAATTGAAAGCTTACCAGATCATCACATTTCATAGAGGACGGTGGTCTGTTTTCATTACAGGTTTCAGTTGGGTCATCAATCTTCCAGAAACTTCCAAAGTCAGATGGTGATATTATTTCCCCTTAAGAAAAATATAAAACATTTTAAGGACACTTTCAACATTACTCCTCATCACTAGTATGGACAAAGTTTTCTCATCAAACTGAAACAGGTTTTCCATGACTGAGGAAAATGATGTACCATTTTTCAGGAACTCGTCATAGAGCAGCACACCATTGAAGTCTCCACAGAGACCACATGTTTGGTTTCTGTATTTGTTGTCTAACTCCACCTGTAGTTGGAAGGGAAGAACGATTTTGGTGTTTTACAACATCAGAACAGAATGTTACTACTCGCTGACTTTTTTTAAATTTATAATTGCTTATAAAAGGACACTGCTGATTACTCAACTGCAATATATATTTTATACATATCGATTACATAATGAAGACTCAGCTATTGCCCTTCATTTTGACACTGTTTCTTTGAGACACCAATTTTATGTTGTCTAAAATTTATTTGCCATTCATAGACACAAATTATAACATGATGCGGGAGCAACTACTGAGGTAATTCCACAGCAAGGAATTTCAACAAATTTACATGGAAATATATATATTTGTATGTTGTGATCTAACTCAGAGAAGGATGCATTGTGGGCTATTGAATGGAATGGAATGGTGGTAAATTCCCTCCCCTAATCACTCTGGCAGAAAGGGTCACGCTATATAAAATTAGGCAAGAAATGAGCTGAAATGAGCTTTTTTATGGCAGGTTTATATCTGAAAGGGAAATTCACCTGAACTCTATTCATAACCTGAAGTCTACATTAATGTCATTGTTTAAATGTTTAACTAGGGATTTTGTTTAAAACCACCCAGGTGATAACACACAATTTTGTCATTTGCCAGTTGCACAAGTTCCACGAGTCTTAGATGTGATTTATTTGCAACATTATACTTTTTGCTACATTTTACTTCTCACATATAAAACAGCAAAGGCAAAATACATTTTTAAAGATGGCTAGAAAGCACAAGTGTTCACAGAAATTGTGTATCTATAAATCTGTCTAATTAAGTTTATTCCTTTAACCTGATTTATGCTGTACAGATACTGTAAAGATAACGTAAAAGCGTTACTCTGTTTCTCTTTAAAGTCATAGACACATGCACTTAGCACATATTCAAACTAAATCGTAATATATATGGATATTTCCTCATTATGTCAGTAAAAATGCTTTTCTTGCAAAGCAGGTGGAAAAATTTTTGAAATTTCTATGATTTTCAGATGGCTTTCTACTTTATATATGTTAACATTTAATTTAGGAAGTTATTTTTACAGTGTCATACCATAAAGGAATCGTTCTCATTCCACATGGCAACCAGTCCCAACTTGGCTGTAATCTTAATGTAGGATGGGGTCTTCTCAATCAGAATTCCTGATTGGCTGAATGGCAGAGTAACCCTGGAAGAAATTTATTACACATTTAAACATTATGAGAATGATAAGGAGTTTTACAACATGTTCATACAATATTGCCTACCTCCATTTTACTCATTTTAATGTCAGATTTGAAATTTACGTCAGCTGTATTTTTTGTTTAAAATTTGGCTCAATCAGTCATTCAGTTTCATACCACTTATGTTGGTATGAGTTAGAGTTAAAGCAGGGCTTGTGACATGCATGTAGCACTGGGCACCAGCCTGTTAGAGATCACTTCCATGTACAATCACACTAGAGGCAATAGCAGTCAATTCAAAGGTTCACCTGATCTGCTAGTGTTTAGGCTATAAGAGAAACCAATAAATTCGTAAAAACCAGTAAACCTAAATGGGTATACTGTATACTCACACACACAAGTACATACGCACACAAAGATGCACACACAACTAGGGGCATGTCTGTAACCCACAATCCTGGTAGGGTGAAGTATCTTCAGTATACAATATGAAGTTACTTACATTTTTATTTTTGGAATTCATTGTTGAATTTGACATTTACAAACTCTAAGGTACTTCTAAGGTGCTTTCATTTATTTTATTTATTTTTATTTTATTTTATTTTAAATTTTATTTAATCTACTCTTAGATTTCTTTCTAAATACTCTTAAAATGTTTCTTGCACCTTATTCCGCTTTCCTGTGAGCTGTGTAACAAGAGAATTTCCCCACTGTGGGATCAATAAGTTCGATCTTATCTCTTATCTTATCTTATTCTTTGTAGTGAAAACAGAGCAGGAACGTTTGCTCAGTTCATGAAAATCAGAATGAAATAAAAGTGTTGATTAGGATTTTGACCACACTGGAGCAGGTATTTTCACAACATTTGTCGGAAAGGAAAAAGAAACTCACTTCTTCTCATTGACAGTGAGGGAGTCTTTGGAGAGCTCCACCACGGTGCCATCCAACTTCATGATGACCCTGCTGATGGTGGGCTGGTCATCCACCACCTGGCGCCTCATCTGGATGTTGAAGTCTTCATATGAGCTCCTGCAAAGGGAGGTCAGGATGTAGTTGCAGCCAGAAGGGAGCTGGAAGATGTCCCCATCAAAGGTCTTGAAGTGGTGGTTTCCCCATGTGCTGCAGACCTGCCCATTGTGTGCTGGACTCACTCCTGCCGAAACAGAGGGCATTTGTGGTATGATTAGAACATTACCTGTTGAAGGTTTCAGTTTTGAAGAGGAATTCTATTTGATCTATTTTGCTAACAGTTGGATATATCTGCAATCAGTGCCAGTTCCTGGCATAAATGATATAAGTGGCAAATTAGGGCCCCCAACCAACAGGGGGCTCTGCCACAACCATATAGGTACACACTAAAACTCTAACATTAATCACATGTAGCTGAAACCCAGTGATCCATATCAGCCAAAGACCAAAGCAGAGAGATCAAAGTAGTTCAAAACAGTTGTTCTTTTTATAAACCAGTATTGCACAATTTTTCAACAACCAGTAATCACAAGGGCTAATACATTGTTAAAGCACACCGACTGTAACCAGCTCATTTGTCAAACACACGCCCACAAAACAGAACATAACTACTCACTTTGGACCTGCTAAAGTACAGATACATCAGTTTTGTGCTAATACATAAAAAACACAAACGTTTAAAGTCTATCAGTCTTTGCCTATGCCACAAGGCTGTTTACAGTGCCAGCCACTACAGGTAGAAGAAGAAAAATACGAAGAAAAGGACACAGAAGAAGATTTAATTCTTTCTCAAAAACTGCAATGGTTTTGGTATTTTATGTTATTGCACCATCAAAGCCATTGTTAAACACCTGATATTTAAACAATAATCCACAACTGCAACTGTAAACAAATGCATATAGATTCACTGAACTTTTGAAACCAGTACAATGTCATAATACCTAATGTTATTTAACAGTTATAGGAACTCAAAATGTTCAGTACTGACTCACGATGACACCCATATTTATTGTTGCTTAATATAGCGCAGGGGTGAAGAATCACGGTCCTGGAGGGCCGCAGTGGGTGCAGGTTTTAGTTTCAGCCAATTTTTGCTGTTCATTGAACCTTAATCTCAATTAACCATTACTGACTTTTTTTGTATAATTGTTATATATAATTGTGTCAATCCATAAATTCTGAACAAGCCTTATTCATTTTTAAAAAGAATTTTAAAAGCATGATGAGGACCTGCTGACATTGCTTCTTAGCATTTTTTTAACAATTATCATATAGATTAATTTTTTAATCAATTTTTTGTTAACGATCACTTAAGTCCTTAAATCACTGCTCCTGATTAAACACTCTTTGTCATTGACACCCATTTTTGCTGTTCATTTATTATTACAATTTGAATGCAATTAATTATTCCAGGTTTGAATAAAACACCATGCCGAATTATTCTGACAATTTCTACTCTGATTCTGCAGTTAGAGTGACGTTGTAACGTGTGATTTATATATATGTTACAGATCTGAAAGTACAAGAGACATTTATCTTTCTTGTTTGTAACATTTTCACTCAATTAAGAGAACTAAATGCGGACATGTACAAATAATCTGTAAGAATACAGAGAAGCAAGGATGTAACTGATATTTACTTGAGATAATTGTCAAACTAAAATGAATGTACTGGTTGGAACTAAAACCAGCACCCACCGCAGCCTTCCAGGACCATGATTCAGCACCCCTGGTTTAGTGATTCTCCAAAGACACTGTGCAGGGGCTGTGAACACCCAGCAAACCTTGGGGAACCCTGGCGCAGTACAAAGTGTAAGTTGTTGTTAATATCAGTGTTGTAGTAGAATGTGTTGTACTCTACTCATATTTTCTTATGGGTACACGTATTATTTCATTTTTGTGTTTGTTGTGTATGTTTGGGTGCCCACTATGAACGTGTGCTGTAGGGAATGAGACTGTGGTAGATAGTGATGGTTGCTGAGTGGGTCAAACCTAATAAAAGGTTTGACCATTCGTTAGAATTTGAGCCTGTATGGCATCAAACGTACAGGATGGAGCAGCTCTCTGCTACAGTATATACTGCACTAGATGCGAAATATTTATATTAAAAGAAAAAAAACGCACAAAACGTATAATATTAGACTAGCATTTCACATTAGTACACCTTATTAACAGTTCTCTCTAGTGTTTCTGCATTGCATTCTGGGTCAGTGAGGAGCAACATGTTCATAATCTGCTTTGAGGGGGACCCCCACGTCAGATTTTGCTTATGGACCCCAAAATGAATGAACCGACCTGTCTCTGATTAAATTCAATATTTAATATATGAACGATTTTAACTTAAATTTCACATTAAAACTACACATGGTATATTGTATACGTTTTACACAAACACGCGTTCTGTTCTCCAAACCAAGTGGCATAAGAGCCGACGAAGAGCGTTCGCTTAACGGGATGCCCATTTATTACCAGACTTAGACAGTTAAGGAACGTGATCCAAACAGTTTTGTTCCTATAGCAGAGTTTGTGTAAAATTGTAGTCAAGTATGACTTAAACATGCTCAGAAAATCCCTCAAAACACAAGTCAAAATTTGCCCATCACACACAATTAGTGTAGACAATATTCAATTTTAGACGCAGATACTAAAGAAAAGTTTTTATATGTATATAAAACTGAAAAAATGTAAAGACCTTAATGCACCAATAGCATGTCTTACCTGAAATCATAGACAGCTTGGTCATTGTAGGGATGATGTTAATCTTCACAGCACCATTAATGGTGGTCCCTGGACACACAAATGGATTATTTTTTACAAATATTTCTAAGACAGTTTAATGATAAGTGACAAAAGTATTATGACCATTATATTTACATTTTATAAATGCCATCCGTTGGCATTCAATGATATTTAGAACGTCTGTCAAATTTGCAAAACGTACTTAGTTCTGGTAAGTGCCTACCTTGCTGTGAGCTCACTAGTCCAAATGATAGTGTCAGCCATGTTACGGCCCAAAGAGGCATCTCCATTCGTGTCCCCATGGTGCCCTGTGGCTTGAGAACTTGTTCTCCACAGGTGCTTAATGAGGATAAAGCAATCAGTGGCTGGGTTTTATATCACCTGTCCACATGGATGTGTGAGGTACTCCAAAAGATTGCAAGAAAGGTGGGGCAGAGGGGTTGAACTTGGCTCTTAGTCAAGAGTTGTGATATTCTGATCTCTGACCAGGCTGGTCAAACAATTCTTCACCTCCTACATGCCAGTCACAGTTCTAATGGTCAGATATGTTTTAAAATACACAAACATGCTATTTGTTTGTTAATGTATGGGGTTGTTAATTAATTTAATACATTTTGGTTATATTTGTAGGGCCACGTGGTTTTCACTTGGTGTGTACTTACTTTGCTAATCTATTTTGACTCACAGTGTAGCTCTCTTATGTCAGGTAGGGTGTGTGCTTATTGAAAGATTAATTACCTGATCTTTTTTGTTTTCCTAGCCCTCTGTTGTCATCATTCTTATCACAGTGGACATAGGGCTAAAAAAGGCAGCGAGACACTTGTGATACAAAAGAACATAAAATAGTATGTACTTTATTATTATCCCCATAGGGCCCTTTGAAAAGGCCAGTCCTATAGCTCTAATGAACAAGTGTCCATGGCTGAAAAGGTGGTTTGTGTGTGCCGTTCCAACATTCATATGTCTTCTTTTGTTGAAGGTGTTTGATAGCACACATACAACTTATGTGGATGTTAACTCTGTAAGACAGATTTAGCACTAGTTTCTCTTTAATACATTCCACTTCATCACCTTACTCAGCCTTAGATTTGTCTTTTAGCATAGAAGACAATGTTTTGACTGATCTGAAATGAGATACAATACTTGGTATTTGGGTTTGAATGCACTTGAATGCTAGCAATTTGGATAAGAATAATAATTTTTTAAATAATTTCATGTTAATTTATTATACGTTGTATTTATACTGTGTATTATATGTTTATATACTGTATGTACTAATTTAATTGTGTTTCATACTCTTTTATATAAGGAATATACAGTATATAATGTGCTTTCTTCTCCAAAAACCAGCATCTCCACCCATATCATTAGTCTTCTGATATGAATAATCTTCCCATTATCTTGCAGGTACTTGTTTGCCGTTTGCTGGTCATCACAGATGAACAAACACTGCTGTCCAAAAATACGCCTCCATACTGTGAAGCTGGGTACTGCCCTGCCATTTACATGTGCGGCTATCCATTGTGTCCAGTCATGCCCACACCACACACTTTGGCCCCTGAATCACAAAAATGAGAGACCACTGATAACCATCTTGTTCTTCCAAAAGTACTGTTAGACTCCATTGGTTCTGCTGTGTCACGACTTGTCCTATAAGGTATCTTTTGGGCAGTGTGTCCATAAAAGGGCTCAGGTGACTCAGCACTTTGATACCAAGTTCAGGATCTTGATCCTGGTATTTATTATGACTAATGAACAGGAAAGTTGTTCCATTATCATTAATTTTTGATCAGTCTCAATTTATTGAAAATTAATATTTCAGGGAAAACAAAGAAATAAGGTCAGAAACAATGACACCTACAACAAGTGTGTCACCAGTGTTCTTATTACCTAGCAACATCTTCAATAAAATTGAGAAGAAAAAAAAATGTTCACATTCTTGGACCAAACAATAATGAATGTGTATAGTTTCATTTATTCTGTAACTGGTTGCCCTGTCCACAGTGTATGTTGCCTTGCACCCAATGGTGCCTGGAACAGGCTCCAGGTCACCCACACTGTTGATCACTATAAGCAGTTAGTGGTTTTGTACAATTAGAGCCAACTGATATACATGCAGAATTCAGTTGCATTTGTAATGACACAAAAAAACGCTGTTGCATTAGCATGTCCCCCTCTCAGATTTTTTTTAAGTTCTGTAAGTTTGTGATTATACATGTTTAAATAAGGCTAAATCTGATAATTCACTTTTAGTAGCAGAATATACAAGCAGAACCAATGCAGAATGCAGTAGGCAGCAATTTAAAAGAATTGCTGATTTCCCTTCTTAAACAAAAAGTTCACTTTGTGCACTTTTTTAACGTGATTGAACTTATCTTGCTTTCAGTACTAGAAGTAACGAAACTAAAATATTAAGAATATTTAAGAGTTTTTATAGAACTGCTTTTAATGCTTCAGTATTTTTTTTTCTTTTGGTTAAATTTTTTACCCCCTTATTTCATTATTTATATAAACTAAGTTGCACACATGATAGTTTATAAAGGTAATTAGGCACGGAACATGGACATATGGTTTTGTACTGTACACCTTTTCCTATGCACAAATATAATCTGACATCTCTGCATACATCAGTTTTAAGAATAAGAACTCCACTAAATTTTATGCATGAAATTTTTTTGCTGCAACAGCCTTGCCCTCAGTGAGCTGAATATTCAGCAACACAGAAATGGATATTGGCTTCAGGAAGAAGACATCTCAACTAACCACTCTTACATTAAACAAATCATTAGTCAGACTTGTCATGTCATTCAGGATACTCAGCACCACAACTGACAGCTGTCAATTTTAAGTTATAAACTCCAAGACAATCTCCTAGTTCATCTTTTTTTAGGGTTATCCTCAGTATACAATTTATGTGATGTTTTGTTTTGTTACAATAAATAAAGGTGAGAACTGGTGGTATTCAGTGGTTCATATGCATAGTTCACATCCATTGTAAACAGTCTTTGTGAAGACTTTCTATTTACATTATAGTTTTTATATTGCAGTAGAGGCAGCACGGTGGCGTGGTGGTTAGCACTGTTACCTTGCATCTCTACGCCTGGGGTTCGATCCTTGCCTTAGGTCTGTGTGCGTGGAGTTTGCATGTTCTTCCTGTGCTTGGTGGGTTTTCTTTGGGTTCTCCAGTTTCCTCCCACAGTCAAAGACATGCAGGTTAGGTGTGTTGGTGCCCTGCACCCTATCGGCTCCAGGCTTCCCTGTGACCCTCACCAAGAATAAGCAGTATAGAAGATGACTGACTGACATTATAGTACATTAGCATTTACATTATAGTACACCACCTCAATCAGGCCACAAATTACTTTATTTTCCATACCTTTAATTCCTTAAAGCTTTAAGGGTTTCATTTTGTCCAGGATGTCTCAGTGAATCAGAAATATTCTGAATAAATGGCTGCAAAAGATGCCACACATTTGGACATACAGTGTATGCTCTGTCTGGTAAACACAGCAATCATAAATATCTCTGTGTGTCAGTCAACTATAAGCGATTGGAAGTTCAGTAGCCTAGTAGACTCAACTTGGCTGTGTATTCTTATGTAATACATCTTTGTTATGAAGGACATTGAGATTTAGAGCCCCTTAGTTGTACCTTAGTTATGGAATTCTGGTCAGTTGTTTTCCTCATTTCCCAGCTTTGTTAGTAATATATGTTCTGCTGTTCTTTTTTTTTTGTTTTTAACAAGCACCATTGGCCCATTGACATTGGACCAACATTACTTACCGGCATTGGATCTTCCTTTCTGTTATGCTGGCACAGAGAATGCTGTGGCTGAAAATGGATAAAACAAAAGAGATGGTCGTAGACTTTAGGAGAGTGCAAAGTGACAATTCTGTGCTGATCATCAGTGGCTCTTCTGTGGAGATTATAAAGAATACTAAATTCCTCATTGTCCGCCTGACAGAGAACCTCTCCTGGTTGCTCAACCCCAGTTCCATTGTAAAGAAGGCTCAACAGCGACTCACAGGTTTTAGATCACATTTCTTTTTAAAACTTGTTTTTAGCCATTTGGAGTATTAAAAGGACACATTTAACTATTTATTGCCAACAGGCGCAGCCACACTGATCTTTTAACATCTCAAAGGTCAAGTTGGCATAGAGAAGGATTTTAATCTGTTTTCAAAATGTTTACTCTATTGTATTATTGTATGTTTCTAATCTTTCTATTGTACTGTATTATTCATGTTTTAATTGTATTTTATTTATTACTGTATTTTATTTATTATAATTATTATTGTAAATAAAAATTTATTTCTTTGTTTGGAATATCTGCTGGAATGATGAGGGATGGGTGGCACAGTGGTGTGGTGGTTAGCACTGTCACCTCGTTAATGCAGGTTGATGCCATATTGCTATCAGATGTGGGATGAGATGCTTTGGTCGGAAAAAGGACAAAATTGAGTGGGGGGGCTATGGTGGGGGTAGTGTAGCAACCGCCGTGGGCAATAGCCAGTCATTTGCAGTGATGCTGACGTCATCTCCAGGGCTTGAACACAAGAAACTGTTTAGCTCCTGGAGCTTAACGCTTGAGTCTTAGGCTCAGTAGACTAACCCCTTGTCTTGTGCATGGGTGACTTTGAAACCCACCTGCTCCCTTGGTCTGTTACATTGGTGCCAGGAGTGGGATGGAACCCTGTAGTCTTTTAGCTAGCCATTGAGGAACAGCTGGAACCACTACAAATTGAAGCAGCTAGCGTGAAGGAGTGGAGGGAGACACCCACCCAGCCGCAAAGCACATTGCAGCACTGATCCGAGGCTCCAGAATTTGCGAACGCTCCCAGAAGACCTGGGAGGGTACCTGCTGGTACATGAGTCCAGTTTTAGTAATACAGTGGCTAAACTGCACCAGGTCCTTGAAGCCATCAGGAAAGCCATCCTGAGGCTGAACCCCACTATGTGCACTCTCTTACAGCACTGGGTGAAGTTCCTGGACCGCGTTGTGAGTGAAGAAGTACAGATAATTCTGTACTTCCGGCGCTGCATGAGTGGCAGCATGTTGCAGCAGCTCCCAGTTACGTTTGGACCTTTTTCTTAATTTTTGTGTAGCACTTCGTGTTTTCTTTTAGAGTGTATGAGAGTGTGAATGTAAGTGCTGCACTACGGACATCAAGGTCATAGCGTTTGTTCTGTTTTTTCTACTTTGTTGGACTCTGTTTACTTTCGTGTCTGGGAGCTCCATTCACAGCCATAGTCCTATTGTTTACACCAGGGATCAGCTGTTAGTGTTCCGCAACATGGTGATGCTACACCGGGAAAGACTGGACATTCCTCGCGAACTAAGGAGGAGAAGACGGGGGAACCGAGCTGGGGCTTTCTGTCCGGCCAAAAAGAGACGGTACAGACCAACTCTGCCATCCATCGTTATGGGGAATGTGAGATCTCTACTCAATAAGATGGATGAGCTAGCCGCTCTGACCCGGCACCAGAGAGAATTTCAATTCAATTCAATTCAGTTTATTTTTATATATCGCCTTTCACAACAGCATGCCTCAAAGCGCTTTACAGAGAAAGTTGAAGAAATCAATACAAATGAATGAAGCCAGAC
>JABJVR010001225.1:0-19584 GCA_025773905.1 Chitala chitala
ATATATATATATATAATTATTGGACAATGTGGCAAATGTTGGCTAGAAGGCGATGTGGCACCTTTCTGTTTTTTTTTTTTTTTTTTTTTTTTTTTTTAATTTGATATCAACTTTTGCCTTTAGCAAACAGAAAAAGGCATCCACTGAGTACAAACCAAAATGGCTAAGCTGTTGGATATTGGTGGTTGTGTTCTGTGTTTTCTGTGAATAGGCAGTGTTCTTATTAGAGATGATGTTTGATGTAAGGAAAGTGTTGGGTAAAGCTTCTCTTTTGTTTCAGGGTATGTTAAGTGTCTCCATATTTGTTCTTGTTCTTTGTGACAGATTCATTTCCACCACATTTTTGCCTTTCCTTCGTTCATCTATAGCACCAACAAAGCAGTTGTGTTCACTTTCTCTTTATGTGATTTAAACTTTGACTGAAAACATGCTTTCTGAGTGTGATTTTGTATCTAGTGTGTCTGCTGGTGGAAGTGTACAGTTTTCAATATGTGTTGGTGCATGTAGTCGATGCTTTAAAGAAGTGAGTTTGCTGTAAAACATCATTACGTTTGTAACCCCTGAACATTTTTCTGGTAAGAAAAGTTATTCTGTATGAGGCTCTCCCAGCACATTATGGTGTTCTCAGGCTGTTGAAGGGTGACCCCCCCCCCTCCCAGCCCTTTTCCCATATGGCTGGGGGAGTGGCACTGAGGCGGATGCTTTGCCCACACCCAGGTGGCCCAGTGCAGCCCTCGGGAACAGGAGAATTGGGATGGGGGGGGGTGGTATCCACACTGTAAGGTGGAACTCCAGCACTGCCGCCGCCGCTTGTTTCCTGTCTGACGCAGGGAAACGGTTCATTTCCCTACAAAGGAAGTCCACCTGGGCACAGCTCCGAGCTCAGACTCCAGCGCTGTAATCTGCACAGAAGAAACGTCCGGTTACGTGTTCCCTTGGATTCATTCAGTATCATCCCTGCTTCCTATTTCAAGTTTAACTGTTTTGGATATAGCTCTTATGTATTGTACAATTCAATGGATAATGTATTTTTTTAACAGCAGACACAAATATCATTGTACAAGATGTGATGATGAGTCATCTGCAATTTTAAATTCCATTTGGGATGTTTTAATTTCTGCCACAGATCAGACTGGTGGAGTTCTGGCTCTGTGCAGTGTATTAACAAAAATTGTTAAATTTTAAATTAAAACCGCAGCATTTGCCAGTTCACCATATCATAAAATAAGGATGTTTTAAAGCAGTGTTCCTTCGGAGCACTGGGTTTTTCCTTCAGAGCCACTTGGAGAGAAACACATCTTTGAGTGAACTCTCCTCAGAGACTGGAAACCTGTAACACATTAAGACTGTCACATAAAGACTTTGTTGGAGCCTTTGTTTCTCCTTCAGCAGTTGACTCTTGAGCATAATGAAAGTCAGGATATTTGAGTACCAAGCATGAGATGATAAACTGTTCTGTACTGTTTGTGCTCAAGTTAGGTTTTGTTTTAGTTCATGGATAAGCCTCAAATCCAGCTCTGTTTCTGTGCTCTCCATATTCCTCCCCTGCTGCACTCTTGTCCGTAATGAAGATCGTGTGCATTGCAACTTAAGATGTTAAATGACCTGGATAAGTGATTATGTGAGCCCTTTGGTGCATATTGTTTTTTCAATGGAAAAACAAATGGATTAAATTTTTTTTTTTGTTAAGGATTGTTTATATGTCTTAAAGGTATGCATTCGTAACACAAGGTGTTTTCGGTTTAAGATGTATAAAATAGGGGGAATACAGTGGCTTGCTAGGTAGCACTGCTTCGCTATACCTCCAGGGTTGTGGGTCTGAATCTGCCATCTCAACGCTGTAGGTACAACCTGTGTGTGGAGTTTGCATGTTCTCCCCATGTTTTCATGGGGGTTCTCTGGTTTTTTTCCTATTGTCCAAAGTTATGCTGGTGAGATGGATGTGTGTGTGTGTGTGTGTGTGTGTGTGTGTGTGTGTGTGTGTGTGTGCGTCCTCTGCTCTTGTGTCACAGGCTGCCAGAGGTAAGCGGCTGAGTAATGGATGGATCGATGTTCAAAATAGATGCAGAACACTGTGAAACACCTGCCATGTTATGAGTGTCCATTTCCTATACTCATTTTCTACTCAACACATACTAATCAGACATAGCGAAATAAATTACTACTGTCACTTAACGTTCAAATTTTTTGCTGGCAATGGCAGAGAAATGTACAGACTGGAGTATTTTTATATCTAAATTTTAATTTGCAAAATGGTTTAACAGTAAGGGTTTGGCTATTTGAGTCTTGGAAATTAGTACATTTTAGTCGGTAACCTCTACACTATAGTGCCACTTTATCTCAGCAGAAAATACATTCACGTGTTATAGAGCACGAGAGGAAGGTTGCGTGTTGAGGGTGTGGTACAGTCGTGCAGGAACACTTTGCATTTTGGTATAGACAATGTATGAATCACTTCCTCTGGGACTCTGACAATCCTTCTCCCATATTGTTTTTTATGGCATCAAAGTGGCACATAAAAACAGCACAGTTCAAGGATCAGAAGCCTGCCCCACGCTATTTCATTCTGGTGTTATCCAGAAGCCACAAAATATACTTTATGAGAAATGCCCCTTTTCAAAATGCAGTCAGATTACAAAGTGCATGTGTATATTATGTGTAGGTAAATAAAATGGACAGCAACCAATAACTAAAACGACACTTAAATGCATTTGTTGGCCAGTGGGCCTAATTTTGTCTTACTGGTGGCTCAATGGGTAGAGTGTCAGGCTGGGATGTGGAAGTTTCCTGGTTTGAATTCTGGCTCAGATACCAGGTGTGACACTCAGTGTTAGCTCCCTGGGCACCACACGTGGCTGCCCACTGCCTCCCCCAGTGAGATGGATAAAATTTTGCTGTGATACGTATGTGTAACGTGCATATGTATGCAATGACAATTAAAAAAAGCTGAGCTGATTATTATTCTGCTGTGTTTGGTGCTCAATAACAGGGGCTTCTCTGTGGGCCCTGTTCTAAAGGCCAGTATTTCCCACCACATCGAGGAATGGAGCAGACCCCTGTTACGCTGCCTGTTTGGGCCTGTGTAGAAAGCAGCGCAGTTTTAGTCTCCATGTGACTTGTAGCGCTCACGCTCAAAGGCTGCGCGGGACGCACCTCGTCACTGCCAGGCTTCCTGGGAGCTCCGTGTGAAAGCATCACGCTGCCTCCTTTGTGTGCGCGTTGATCTCTCCACAAAAGCTGCTTAAAAGAGCGGGGATGTTTAGGGAGTACACAGGAGGCCTGACTGAACTCATTCTGACACGGGGGCTCTCTCCACTCCCCTCTTCTCCTGGTTGCTCCGTGTCTCTTGTTGTGAGCCGGAGCACCCGGCTGCTAGGAATCCCAGGAATTCTCAGGCACTTTTCCCTATTCTGTCCCAGCATGGTTGAACACTGTGACGGCAACATCTCTGTTACACCAGCCAAACACATGCCACAAAGCAACTCCCTGCTTTCCTTATCTCTCTCACAGTGTGTAAAAATTCTGCTGAATTTTTTTGTTTTTGTAATTTTTATCAAGCACTCATAAAATAATTCAATAAAAACTTCTGAATCAATGGCTTTTTGCAATACCGTTGCCTTTAGTAAATAATCTTCGGTGGTACACCCTGTGTTGTGAAGATCCTTTTTAGTAAAACCTCTCAACACACCATTTCAATCTCCACTCTAATACTGTGTGTTAACTCTAATATGCTGTGTTTACATTAATTCCTAGGTAAACTTGGTTTGTCTTTGGACAATAAATAAATAAGGTTGTTTTATAATTATCCCATATTCTTTTACATCTTGTCATTCAATAGCAAACTTTCAAAAAGTAGAAGCAGATTTTTGAAAGGGTGTTTTTTTACTTTTTATGTCTATGAGTTATTAATTTGTGTATTAACTAAGGGAGTTCTGTACTGAGACATGCTTTGATTGATGACCTATAAATTCAATTTGCCAGTGAAGACAATGACGTTATTCACTGTACACACTGAGGGCTGTTGTGTGGGTCTCTGCTGTAAGGGCTCATTCCTGGTTTTGTTTATGAAACTGTTCTCTGCAAAGAAAAACGCCTTAGCTTCTTCCCAGGCACGTAAAGTAGACGTGGGTGACTAGCTGTGATACCATGGACACCTGGAGGCAGGGAGCCCCCTTCTCGCCCTTTCCTCCAAATGGTCCCCTGAACAACAAGAAAGTTTTCCACTCGAGATCCTTCACTGCTGCCAAACAAACATTTTAACAAATCAATGACTGACACCCAATCTATTACTAAGGCTCCATCTACTCATAGCTTTGCCTTAATGGGAAGAAAATACACGTTTATATCAAACATATGACAAACATCTGTCTGGGTATGAGTGATTCTTTGCTTTTTTTCTCTTCATTGACAATTAATGGTATTGCTGTCAGTGTTTTCCTCCTGGGAATGGGTCAGTTTTTTTGTAAAACCTTGTAAAACGTCAGCCTTAAAATAATATGTTCTTTAAATTACTTAAAAGAATTAAGGACTTTAATTAAACTCTACGGTATACCATCAACAGTTTAGTGACAGAGCAACAGGGACAGTTCAATTTTAAATGTGTGTGGTTAATATTTATGCAACGCCGTAAGGCACATTTGCAGTATTTAAGAAAATTTAAAAGTATAAAAGAAAAAAAAGTGGACTGAAGCGGAACCAGGGCACATCCGTGCTCTTGGCATGGAGCGAGTTAACAGTGATACGCTTGGCTGGCTTTAAGAGACAGAGAGAGAAAAGGACTGAGAGACAGAGTCGGGAAGGACTGGAGGTCGTAGGAAGAGAACTCAGGCACCTGCCAGCAACTGAGTTCTCACAGATTTTGTCTCTTCTTTCTCTTGAGGTTTTTAACTAAGGTTTTAGTTGCACGCGACGAATGCAAAAAGAAAAATCCTTTTGTAAGTTAGGAAAATCCGCAAAAGATTAAGTCTTCAGATCTTTTACCACCGTATTTTTTGTTTAGTACAAACTACTACTGAAACGCACAAGTAGAGCGGACCTGTAGAAGATGTGCTCGTCAGTGCAGAGGAACGAGAGTGTGAAAGATCTACAGCAGAAGATCTAAAGCAAGGAGATCAAGGCGGTGCGCAGCGCAGCGCCGCTCGAGGAGTGTGTCGCCTTTAAACCGAGAGATACACACCTGCATCAGTGCTGAAGTCCGGTGTCAGAGTCCGTCACATCGGGACACGCAACACGGAAAGGTATGCCTCGGATCTGCAAATTCATATTTGTCCAAATTAACTACTAACTAATGACTACCTTGTAGTCTACTTGTTGCCGTCTTCCATTAGCCTTCATTTGCAGCATAACACAGACTACATTCACAGATTCGTATGATTTGATTCATTCGAAAAAGCTCTGCGTACATGAATTTAGAAAGTGCTGAAATAAATTAGGAATGCCATCGCAATCAGTGCCAGTTTAGCCTAATTTTTCACAACAAACTTTTCTGGTATTTGGAAGTACTGGAACTGCTTAACTTCATCACTAATGAACTTACTGTATGCCACGTACATCACCGAAACAAAAGCCGCATATTTGACATTGTCTTAACTGTTCATGAAATGCTTTTAAAGGGCATGTTGATTATAATAGTCAGTGTTTGGTTTTCATGAATGGAGCGATATGGGTTAATGCATGTGCGCTTCTGCCCCATGCGCTACTTTCTGAGGTGGTAAATGGATGTATAATGTACATGGTGTAATGTGCAATTCATTTCACTGATGGGGAAACCGTTAATAATAAGTGTTAAGGCTTCACATTCTGTATTTTCAAAGTACTCGTGACCATTACGTGTTGTTGTTGTTGTTGTTATTATTATTATTATTATTATTATTATTGACTGGCTTTAATGTTTAAATAAACCTTTAATTTTAGTTCAGCTATATTCCAATAAACGTGATATGTATATAAAGTATACAAGGTAACAACAGTGCTATGTTGAGAAATGCATTGAATTGTTTTTCTGTAAAACCTCTGTTATTAAGTATGTTTTCAGTTTACCTTCAAATATAAAAATATGATGCTATACTATTTTAAATGTATTTTAAAATACTGGAGTTATAAATTACTTGATACTTAAGAATAGCCCTAATAAAGCAACTAGGGTTACACTTGGTCAGTATCTGTAAATATTAGTGTTTCTGTAACTGTGTGTGTACGTGTTTCTGTAACCGTGTGTGTTCCATTCTCATTTTTGTTTCAATGCACCATTTAAGATCTGTATTACATTTTTAACCAAATGAAAATAGTGGTACAAGTGTTAGATGAACAATGACACGAGTGAGCTTTAATTAAATAAAACACCAATTTCAAGGGATGTGCTGCTGTTGAGTAGATGTGCTGCTGTTGAGTAGATGTGCTGCTGTTGTGTAGATGTGCTGCTGTTGAGTAGATGTGCTGCTGTTGTGTAGATGTGTTGCAGTACAGTAGATGTGCTGCTAACTTAAACTAAGGATTTGTTTGCCTTTGGCTGAGAAAGTGCAAGTCTCAGAGGTTAGATAATTATTTCAGGATTCCTTTTTTATATAAAACCAGTGTAATTTTGCAAGATGCTATTCATAATTCAAGGGTATAATTTATTTTATTTAAACTGTCCTTAGATAATGACTTGGTCACATGACAAGACTGAGATGGAGAACGTGGACTAGATAACCTCACAAGTACAAAATACCGCCAGCTGTCTGAGTAAAGAAACTTCTTCCTTGTTCATTTTGGTTTCTCTGGAAGTTTTACAGTATAAACTTTTAGACGAAGTGTTTGAGATGTAAGAATATACTGGACCTTTAAAGTGTGTGTGGATGAATTATGATGTGTGTAATTGATGCAGGTTAAGCTTACACAGATATGTGGTGTATTTATACTTGTGATGTTTGTGTAACCCCCTCCACAGCTCCAAGCAGGAGGTTAATGTACGAATAATTTTGTGTTTTGTAAATGCAGTTTAGTGCGTTCGCTCTCCCTGAGCCCCACTGGCTGCAAACACAAACACAAAGAATTTGAGTTGTGAAACTGCACCAGCAGAACTTTTTCCATCTGTCAATTATGAAGTAATTATGCGCCACGTACAGCAAATGGGGATTGCGCAACAAAGGGCATTTGAGTCACAGAAATTCTGGTGAAAACATGACATCAGGCAACACTGAAGAAAAGACAGGACAAGAATATTAATGGGGTAGAATTTCCTCTGGATCATTTCAGCTGTGTGGAGAGTCAGCACCATAAAGGGAAGGTGGTGTCAATCTCATGTAGGGTTTTAGGAGACAAAACAGGAGGCTTGGAGAGCTGCTTTGTAACTGGGCCTACCCTGTGGTTTAAGACCTGTTATAAAAATGTTTGAACCCATGTCATGATCTCTTTTATTGTCACTGTTATTCTGTAGAAGGTTGCAGTGGGGCTGGAGCATTAAAACAGTGTTGAGTGCAGTTTTCGTTGCAGGCCTATTTTTACATAACAATCATCATTGTAAAAATTGCAGGCCTCCAGTGTCCAGAGCCAATGGCCTGTCACCAGCCTATCCATCTTAACCGTCATAGAGGTTTATGGGAGGGGCTTGAACCTGAAGCAGTACAGCGGCTTCTCTATAATGGGGCAGGCCAGAGCTGAAATTTAGTACTCAGTGGTCTTTGTAAGGTTGTTAAGCAAGACCACTAAGATTACTAACTGGTTCAGTGTGGTCTTTGTGGTCTGCCTATGATGTCTTTGCACTCCAAAGACAATTGCATTATTGGATCTTTATGACCCTCATGGTATGCGTGCATGCAAGTATGCTGGAGGGGAGTTCTCTACTTAGTGCACCCAGACACACAGACATACCAAATATCTTCTTGTGTTTTGGCAATTGTGACTGTTAAATGAACATTGCTAAGTATTGAGGATGCTTCTGGCAGGAAATTCCCAGTATCATCTGAGTGGAATCAGTACCTCAGCACAGCTGCAGTAATAAATAGATATAGGGTACCTTTAAAGCTGTACATTGTAAATAACCATATTCTCAATTCACCATGACATCAGGCTGCCTTCTTGTACTAGACTACATATAACTGTGACATTCATTCACTGATAACAGTAAAATCTTAGCCTGTTGGACTGAACTGACAATAACAACATGAATCACAGTTATGAACTAAATTGTAAGTGGTCTTAACAGGCTGTTGTTCTCAGTAAGGTAAGTTAGTGAGGGGCAGAGAAGGGACACGGGTGTTGCAGTAAACTCTTCACATGTAACAATAGTGTTTGGCCTCAGTGAAAAGTCACTTCTCATGTGTAGTAAGTATATTACAATAAAAGTCAACCAGATAGGTTGTGAAGAGCCTGTGTGTAGGTCGGCCTTAATTTCAACAAAGCTCATTTAATTCAGTTGTGCATTTTAATGAGTTTGAACAACAAAATTTTGGTGAGCACTACATCACTTATACTTACCTCATTTTGTTTAGAGTACTTTTTAAAATTGAAGTGTTTTTGAACTAGTGATGTTTTTGAAATCCTGAAGCTTGGGGGGGATGTTAGTGACATAGGAAAGCATTATTTTGTCCTAAAACCCAACATTATGCCCTAACTGGTAATGAACATCTTTCAGTTTTGACTCAGTTTGAACATGTGCATGATTTATAAAAGTCTTTCTGATCTTCTTGTTCAAAGTCTCTCTGATCTTCTTCCTTCCTCTCCAGCTTTTTAGTGAGCTGTTTCTGTGCTGTTCTTAGAATACAGTTAGAACATTTTGGTGGCTTTTAACCTGAGGACGGATTGTCAGTAGAGTAATTAAGACGTGACCTCAGGTTGTAGTTTTTACTTGTGACTGCTAGCCCATAATACAGCCCTTCAACACGTTACTAGCACAACTCCAAGATGTATTGATTTTACTTCGTTTTCATTCAAAACTAGTAACTTGGAGAAACCACAAGTCAGTCTTACATATTTAATATTTTTTTAAACTATCTGTAAAGTGATTAACGATTTGGTGCTTTCTGGCAGGTACACAGCTTCCGCTTTATGAATATATAACTGACCTTCTGAGGTGGTTTCCATGGAGCCCTAATGACATGACAGAGGTCAAAGGGGGGTTGGGTGGGGAAAATTGAGGAGGGGAAAGTGAGCAGACAGGTGATAACTCAGCTAGAGAAGTGTGAAAGCCACAGGGCATCATAAAACTAGACAAACACAAAGAAGCACAAGTTTTAGTGGTTATAGCTTTTCAAAAACGTTGTATTTCAGTTTCCTGATATTTTCTAATACTGTAACTCATTTTCTAATACTGTAACTCAATGTTGAATGTCACTTTAACTTGGGGAGTGGAGTTTTTTTTTCTAAGAATAATTAAGTTGTATACAAGTTAACCTTGAACATCGGTATATAAATGAAAATGATAAAAGAAAGCGAACCAAGGGTAAGAAATTGTGATTGTTTTAAAACTGATACATTGTGGGAGTGGATTCCAGTATTATTCCTACTGTTGTGGTGGTGGGTGCCCACACTGAATGACCAGTGGATAATGACCAGTGGATTGTCAGGTGAATAGGATAGTGGTTTAGAAGTATTTACCAAAAGGTTAGTCACTGGATCGCAGTGCCATTCTATCCTCTGGACTTAAGCAGGATGTTTAATGCTGAATCGCTTTAGTCTCAATATAGCTGTGTAACTGTTTGCTTTATGAGTTGGATAATGTGTTTTCTGCATAACTACTAAAACATGCCACCGCTGAGGTACTACTGGGCTGCTGGCACTATTAATACTTGATAAATGCTGTATGTTGAAAGTAAGATGGCTCTTGTACATGACAGCAGGACACTCAGATACAGCAGCACCTGACAGGACTTCAGAATGTGAACCCAATCCCCGCCCGCTCCCTGCCCTCCTAATTCTGGTGCCACTTTTACAGGGAGAGAGACAATACATGGGTCGCCAATGACAGTGGGCAAGGGTAGCTAATCCTGGCATCTGCCAGGCTAGAGGGTATTAAGCCTTGCATTCTGAGAATTCTTGGGCTCTTGCCAGTGATTGAGCTGGTGTTGTTCAGAGGCCTGGGGGGCTGCTGCAAGAGATGTCAAGCGCAGCAGACTGGAGGCATTCGCGGTACCACGAGGCTGTGAAATCTGTCTTCATCACAAGCATGCAAAGGCCCTTGCCTCTTTGTCCTCCTGACGGTGCTCTGGCCGGCGGAGGCTCCAGTACAGCAGATTGGTTCAAACTGGCGCTCGGATAAAGTTGGGCTCAGAAAAGCTCTGCAGTATTTTTATGTCGTATCGGTGTTGGCTGTGTGTTAATGCTGCTGTGTATGAAATGTCAGAGCTGTAGCCAACACAAAATCAGTAACAGCGACGTGCTGAGTACTATTGTGCAAAATAGGATCCGTTGAGGTCTTCTGCTGCATTGGGTGTTAGTGCAATCAGCGCATCACTTGTTTGGGCAGGAACTAAGGACACATATAGGGTATACTTAAATGTCAAAGTGCCAGACAGGATCTGGTGTTGTACCATGAGGAGAGGTGCTTCCCTGAATTGTTCCAGAGAAATACCCCATCCGTTGCACAAATGGGCAAAACGTACCTTTAGACAAAAACAAGCGATGCCATTTGCCTCTACTTAGTGCTGCAAACGTTTCTTGTTTATCACACTGTTGTCTTACACAGTGATAACTAGAAATCTCATTAAAGGAGATTTCTCCAATTCCTTTTGAATGTATTGTATACAAATGACCTACGCCTCAGGTATAATCATTGACTAGCTTAGCAAAGCATAAAGTGAGACAGAAAAAACTGTATTCCAACAAAGAGCTTCTTGCTTAGGTTGTATACATAAATAGAGGCATAGTGTGAAGGCAGTGGGGCTCCCACACACAGGGTAAGGTCCCTCACACACAGGGAAGGGTCTCCCACAAATAGAGAAAAGACCCCTGCTCACAGGGAAAGCACCCCTTCGCACAGGTAAAGGTCCCACACACACAGGGAGAGGTCCCCCACACACAGGGAAGGGTCGTGGCTTATGAGTACAGCATGCATATGAGAGAATGAAGTGAGAAGAGAGCCAGGTGAGACCAGCTGGGGAGCTGACCAATCAGGTCTGATTATAGGCACTCCTCTCCCCTGAGATGGGAGGAGGCCACACCCCTTTCCATTCCACAGTTTTTTGTAGTATCCCTGATATTGTCCCTAACATTAGAAATGTTTGATAACACCTATAGAGGTTGTTCAGGTCCTGACATAATCTGTTATTTTCGAGAGAGACAGAGAGCTTAACATGAGCTTAATCATTAACACGTTGAAATTCATCAAACAGTTGTACATGAAATAGATTCTACAGTTTTGCTGACAAAATTTCTAGCTAGATATGTTTTTTTTACACAAAAGAATGTGGGAAAGTATTTAGCCTGATGTGTAACACATATGGAATGCTGTTTCTCACAGAGTTACTGTGATGTAACTGTGTGTGAGATTAATTTGGCCATGCTCTGATTTAAAATGGTAAACATGTAGAAAGTGGTGGAACATAACTGCATGAACATACAATGACTACAGGATGTGTTTATTATTATTAAAGACCACAAAATCATATTGTGCTGTAAACTAATTTAATGGTGGAAAACAACTGCAGTGTATAAATAGGGCTCAGGTGGTAATCGTAGTGGGCTGTAGTGTTTACTGTGCAAATGCAGAGTGTAGGCCCACTGAAACAGGTGCTGGAATGTGTGGGTGAAGGAACTGTCCACATCTCCTCTCTTCCCCCTCTGTGAAATAACTGTCTAATTCTCACCCACTTGTTTTATACCATTACAACACCAGGGCTCTGTTCTTAGGCTTTCTGCTTTGGGCTGGGCCAGGGCTGCAGGATTATTAAAAAGACAGGCGGGGAGCCGGTGGAGAGGGGAGGGTGGGGTGTTGACACACTGCGTAAGTCCCACATGACGTGCATGTTGTGTTTACTGTATTGCACTGACGTGGGGGGTGCGGGTAGAGTCAGGTGAGCGGGTCAGAGATAGTGACCACTTAGTCCGGCAAGTCCCCACAGAGCTGCCTGTCAGATAGGAAGTGATTTAACACATGAGTGACGTGATCTTCACTCTTAGCCGTGGGTCATGTTTCAGCTCTTGAGATGGGTTGACAAACAGCTTACAGTTAGGAACATTGTTGGATTTTCACGTGGACTGGGAGTCTTCACTGTTTCAACCCCTAATGTGATGTTGTACCTGGATTTTTTAAGAGAATGCAACGAGTCACTTAGAATGTTTTCAGATGAACCGCCTGTTAAACATGATTAAACAGGGAAGAAATTAAACGTAACACTATACGATATGTTGCTTTTAATTTGAACGAAGGCTTTTTTATTTCTAAAATGTCAGTGACAGCACAGCAGCTATTAAACGCCAAGATGTTACTATGGGAATGAAAACTATGAACCTCAAAGGCGGAGAGATAAGATGGCAGGGGCTTAGCGGTCTTTGAAGAGAGGTGGTGAATCTGGTACTAAGAGGTGGAGGAGCCACACAGACTATCCCAAAAATCTGCACACAGCCCGGATTAAACGTTGAACCGTGGATTAGTGAATAAGGAGTGGCAAACTGTTCCTGGAGGGATTCCACCACACTTCCCTGTTCAGCAGCTCCAAACCATCCCTCAACACAGGCCTTTAGCTGCCCATTACTTTGGCCGTATGTGCCCAGTACTTGAGGCCATTAAATACTTAAATGTGGATCAAGATGAACAAAACCAGCCAAAACTGTGACCTCTGAGCTGGTATGCATTTCCAGCTGTGTATAGAGAAGAGGCTTCATCAGTGTTTTGGCAATTGCCGCTTCATTTTCCCCGAAGGAGGAATGTCAGTCCCACCTGTGAAATAGCATGGAAAATCAGCTTGATCTTTGTTATGAAAATGAAGCCTTGCTGTTTTTTTACTCTGTTGTTTTTGGGAAGTGATCTTATGACGGACTGTGCACATCTCATGTTCAGCAGGGGAGTGGAGATGTGCCGGAAGGTTCTCAGAATCACGGCCGTCTCAGTGGCCTGTGCACCTGTGTGGCCCGTCGGGCACACATTTCACAGGGTGAAGGAGCCTGGAGGTCACTGACGTGTCACGGGGAATGGTCAGGGACGCCGTCTGAGACATATTGAGTGGCAACAGGACAGAGCGCGCTTTACTGAATAATTAAGTTTTCTGTCGCCAGTGTGGTAACACGACCCCAGCTGACCCCCGGCACCCTCCTTTCCTCCTGGGGCTAGTAACCAAACAGGCCGTGGCAGCTTTCCAAGAGGCCGCGCTAATGAGCTCTCGCGCTGACAGCCCTCCTGCCCTGCTTGGCTGAGCTCATGGGGGGGTTGCAGGGGTGCCCCATGCTTCGTCTTGTCTTGCCCTGGGCTGACGAAGTTCTCACTTTGCCTGGGCTTTGCCCAGTGGGTTTAAATGAGTTTCCTGAGGTGATAAACCTGTTCTGCCCCTTGTGGTCGGTGTCCTCGCAGCAATATCTAACGCCATTGGCTGGAGTAACTTTACAAAGGCAGTGTGCATGACATTAGAACATTTTCTATTGATTCTATATAGTCCACTGAGGAGTAACGGAACTTTATGCATCAAGTTTGTTACATGGATTTGACCCGTGATATAAATTATTTAAAACGGCTGACATACTGTGTAAATACTTTGGATTATATTAGTCAAAGTGGAAAAGAGATGTTTACACTGTGGAATATTTTTGAGTCATCTGGGAATGTGCTTTTTTGATGTGGGGAAAATTTTAAAAGTTGGCCATTTAGTTCTTGGTCCAAATTTGTGAACAGGAAAAAAAAACGTGCAAAATGTCGAGTGAAGCGAATAATTGGTTTGTGCTGTAAAAATCCCAGACTCCGCCTTTCTTTGGGTTCCAGCGTGTGTGTTTTCAGTTTTGCTAATGACTTGGATTTATAAGAGAACTTCTATTCAAGGAACACAAACTGCTCTCATTCACTCCCTGTGTTAAATAAGGTACAGCCTCAGACAGTTATATAGTTAGTTCATTAAAGAGAGCCTGCTTCTTCCTGCTTCATCCTGCTTCTTTGTGGTTTTTTTCCCCTTTTTGTGACATGTTCATCTTTTCCCTTTGCAAATTTACTTCATAATAGAATTTTCAGCTGGTTTTTGTTATCCACACAGAAACTGCTGTTCTGCCTGTGGGAACTCCTCATTGCTTTTCCAATTAATATGTGACCTAGATATTTAAATGAGAAAAAAAAAACCTAATCACATACGGCCATCTCATTGAAGAGTTTAGAATCTATGCAAATGTGCAAAGAACACAGTAACAATACTGCTACGTTTTTGCTATCATGCTGAGGAAAGCACTTTTTGAAGAAGTATTTAAAAATTGAGTATCAGACAGATTTGTAGTTATTGCTAATGAGCAGGAAATGTAGTGCGGTAAACATAAGGGATGTGACATGTGGAGCCACAGACCAGAGTCATGTGTGCATACATGAGCTTAATGTTTTGTAGGTGTTTATGTACTTAATGATTTCACCAGTTGCCACAGTAACTCCAGTTAATGGTTTGTGATCCCTCTGCCCCACTACACACCATACCACACATCTTATGCGTGAAGTGAAAAAAGCATGTAAAGGTGCTGGAATACGATCACCATCGGCACTGAATTCAGTGATGCTCTCAAAGCTTCAACTTCACAGTACAGTTTAGTACATCCAAGAGTGTGTGCGTGCGCGCGCGCGCGTGTGTGTGTGTGTGTGTTTTGGTTTAAAAAGACGGTGCAGGAAATCTGCTGACCTGGGATGTCCTTAGTGACATTGAAAAGAAGGTGTTGATGACACAAATGGCTCCTCAGCCCAACCTGAACGCCCATGTGAGAAACCCTGAATTTGATCGCTCACGTTACTGTGCTTGTGTGTGTTCTCGTTTATAATATCGGACATGTTTATAATTGAAAACTCCTAAAACACACATGACTTTTGCATGGCCTCCTGGATTACCCACTTTTTAAGACATAATACTGTTCTGTGTGCTGACAGCTGTTTAATTTCTGATAGTTTTAGTTCAATAAAACTTTAGTTTAATTCATTTATTTCTGCTAAGAGTGGTAAGTCCCTATTGTGGGCTGCTTCATTTGTTTGTGTGATTTTCTTGAGATGATGATCCTGCTCTAACTTCTAAGAACTGTGTTATAAGACTGCTGTGATGTCACTGGTGGGTGTTCTCTGGCTCAGCTGCAGATCCCTGTTCAGTAACTGCTGTTACAGGGTGCACCTGGTTCTGGTATGTTTTTTCCAGTGGGTCGATGGTAACAGTGCTCCCAGTAGCCCTTGGTACTGAGACACTCCGTCCCAGTGCTCCCAGTAGCCCTCGGTACCGAGACACTCCCTCCCAGTGCTCCCAGTATCCCTCAGTACTGAGTATCGTTGTCTCAATATTTAAAACAAAATAAAGAAGAAGATTTTTAAATACAGTCCACCAAAGAATCTGAAAAAACTGCCATGCAGAGCTCAAATCGTGGCTCTGATATAGGTCTAAATTAAAGATTTACACAAAAGAGAAGAGTACAGTTCTTTATAAGCAGGAGTTGACGTAAGTGGTATGCAAGTGCAGCAAAAAGATTAAAATGCTCAGCAATTTCATGTAATAGCAGTGCGACCCAAATTACTGGCACCCGCTAAAAAAACTCCAGTGAAAGGTGTGCCTTCAAAGAAGCGTGTTCTTGCATACTACTGCTTATACGTGACGTACGGCATGAAACTTTAATTAATAGGGATGCCAGAAAACATTTGAATAAGCAAATGCATTATTGTACTGCAGTACATTATTTCCACAGGAAAACAAGCTTAGTATATATACATATATTTGCTCAAATACCAGGGATAGCGTTTTATACTCATTGTTACGGAGCTATTTAGCTTTGTGTGTGAGCAGCGTTTGTCACTGTAACCCTGTGACCTGTTTTAGGGCATTAGGACCTGCTCAGTGACCGCAATGCTTTGCTCTGGGTTTGTTTTTATGGGTTTTTTTCCCGTCTTACTAAGTAGCTAATTGTGAACCGTGAACTCAGAAACAGCGAGGCCGCCCTTTGCTTGCCCGTGACCCGGACAGGTAAGATCACAATCAAGATTTGTTGCAGTGACAACAAGCGGCAAATAACAGAGCAAACATTCCAACAAAAAAATAGTCAAAAAGTTGTGCGCTGCACTAACTTGTACTGCCACCTCCATCTCCCACTTTTTTTGTGTTCCACTTGAAAGGTCCCTTTAAGCTTTCTTTTGTTTATGTCCCATTCAAAAGATCTACGCATTCCTTATCGCAAGTCTGGCTCCTGTTAATAGAGTCTGTCCCACACAGATATGTCTGCTAAATTAGCCTCCTTTTGAAAATGAACCAAATATGCAGACATAGCAACAACATTGAGATTCTGAGTTCAGATGATCCCTGAAAAGAAGAACATTTCGGAAACAGTTCCAGATGCTAGATAGTGGGTTTTTCAGTTTTCGCTTTAGTTCAAAGTGGAAATTCAATGTATGGTAAAGTTTTTGTGATTGTTCTCTCAAAATTCACCAATATCACAATGTGGTTGTAAAACATCATAATCAATACACACACAATCAATGCAAAATGTAAGAATGCAATATGTTGCTTTTATGGAGACTAAATTAGTAGCATACACATTTTAAGGAAGTGTGTTCTATCCCACCTAAACTCAAAATGCAAACAAGCTTAGCGGTTCTGCACTAATCCTTGTGTATATATATTACTGTATATGTACTCAGCTGTGATAGTGGGTAGTGGAAA
This sequence comes from Chitala chitala, assembly GCA_025773905.1. Lineage (NCBI taxonomy): Eukaryota > Metazoa > Chordata > Actinopteri > Osteoglossiformes > Notopteridae > Chitala > Chitala chitala. Next base: position 16,785 of record JABJVR010001225.1, read on the forward strand.
TGTTAGGAGTATGCTAAACTGTTTGTTCAGGGGTTCTCCTGTCACATGTACATTATTTGGTCCTTGCAGTGTTTCTAATCTACCTTTTGGCCTTTCTCTTTGAAGAGCACAGCTTGGTTTGAATGGCTTTCATTTTCCCCTTTCCCTTCTGTCCCTCCAGCCTATCCCCCTCTCTTCCTTCTGTTGGCCCCTCCCTCCAGCCTATCCCAGTCTCTTCCTTCTGTTGGCCCCTCCCTCCAGTCTATCCCCTCTCTTCCTTCTTTTGCCCCCTCTTCCAGTCTATCCTGCATCTTCCTTTTTCTTCTTCCTTTTTGTCTTCCTTTTTTTGTGTTATCCTTTCTTCTCACACCCTTGCTTCACCACCTCCTTTTCACCCATCCACTTACAGGTTGGCGACACATCCCATTCCTGAACACACTTCCAAAGAGATCTCGGCCCATTGGAGTTTTATGTACAACAGCAATGCAATAAGCCAGAGGCCTTACTGGATCTTAGACCTTAGATGACTAGCCAGATATGGACAGCTCAAGTGTGTAGCGCTAGGTTCCTGAAGTCAACTCGCATAGTCTACAGAATGGGAAGTGCAATCAGGTACTAAAGGAGCACCCATAGTTCTTCAAGTGAAAGTAAAATACAGTAGCGTTTGAAAGGCCGAAAATATATAAGATGCTAAAACTATCAGCAAAATAACAGTAAGAAAATCAAGTACTTTAATCGGACGTTAAATAGGCAAACCAAAAAATAAAGCATTACAGTAACTTTGTTTATGATTCTTTGAAAACATTTTAATTGGGCTTCTTATATCTTATTTATTGAATAAGTAGGTTTTAAGTTTTTTTTTTTTTTTGCTGATTTTAGTACAACTGATGGAGACTTAGAGCATCAGAGGAGCTGTTTTCTTGTAAAAATAAACAAATCATGCCCTGAAGCAGCTTTGAAGCCCTGTTCCCCTGAGGGTCAGGCTGGCCATGCCAGTCTGACCCTCCCCCACTTGGGATTGTCACTATAGCAGCTCTAACAATAACTCATAGGGCGACGCCGTTTTGTTTTGTTCATGCCCGTTGCCACGATGGCCTCAGTAACTTGTTATGAGCCCCCAAATCCGTTTTTCCTCGTCATCCTCACTGAAATGTAAGCCAACCCTATTTTGGGATGTTCCTCATCATGCTTTAGCCAGCCTGTTCTGTTCTGTGAGGCGCAGGTGTTTTTGTAGTGTGTGTGTTTTTGTTGTGTGTGTGTTTTTGCCCCATACAGTTCATAATAACACCCTGGGCACATGTGGTGGGAGGCCTACATTGGTTAGGCTTCCCTTACGCTGCAGTGGCTGGAAGGGTTTGCTCTTAACACCTGTGGTGTTCAGGCCAGCAGACCATTCTCATTACTGCTACCACCCAGAGAGAGGAAGTCTGAACCAGTTTACGACAGTAACATCCCCATATGTTGTCTCTCAGTATCAGATGAATAAAGTCAGCATAGCCATAAAAAGTTTTTTTTTTTTTTTTATATTTCTAACATTACACCCAGATCTAAGCACCTTTAAATTTGTCGCGGCTGAAAGAGTTAAAGTCATTGATTATTAATCCACATGGTAACATTGGGTACTGATGGGCACCTCTGAAAGGGGAGCAGGCATTTTCCAGCCCTCACGGGTGCTGTGATGTAAGTGCACGTATGGAAATTGTTAGAGGTGTAAAAATAGAGCTAAACTAAACAACAGTGGGTGCCACGCACTGCTCTAATGCGAGTCACGTTTCCTGCTCGGCCTTTCGGGCGACATGCTCTGTCTTGCTGGACGTGAAAATGTGCATGATGGCCCTGGAGTCCGGTTGCTTGGCCAGGTGTCACTGCAGGGACAAAAGACGTGGCTCAGCCTGAATCCAGGAAAACATATACCTGTCAGTCAGGAAGTGTCAGACGCCTCTGCTGGGCTACAGCTGTCACCAGTGCTAATGGGTGACCTAAAATCAACTTAGCTCCCTGAGAAGCAGGCCTTGTTACTGAAAGGTACATTACTGTGGTGCCCCACTCTGTGTGTGCCTGATCACTCTGGGCTCCAGCACATCTGTTCCAGCCTGCCGCAGCGGCCGTCACAACCCATTTGCAGCACAACAGTAACAGTATGACAGAGATCTTTCCAAAGAGGAAACGTTGCGTAAATTGAGGGAGAGTTGTGTTGTGTGTTCATGATGTTTTTCGTTTAAAGCTTTCAGACTATGATGCGCCTCTTTTCAAGTTTGAAGATTAGAAATATCCATAACTAACAATCTTAAGTAGTTATAAGAAAATGATAAAGTGTACACTAAACTTTGTACAACAGAAGTTCGGTGTTTTTTATGTTCCTGTGACAGTAATCTTCTTTCTTTAGTTGGATACGCCCTCTCTGTCACTGTAGGCAAACATCTTGACTATGAATTCAGAGGCCCATTAAAGGGCGAATGTGTTCCCGTTAAGGCACCCCCACTGACAGGCCCCCGTGGTGCGAGAATAATGCCAAAGAAGTGAGAGAGCGTGACAAGCGTGATGGAGCTTTGTGAAATGCGTGGCTGTTTTGCAGCAGCACCTCAGCACCTCTGGCTGCAGAACACGCGCTTTGGTGATCCCTAGTGTGCAGAGGCACAGGAATCTCACTCTCCCTAGTGTGCAGAGGCACAGGAATGTCACTGCCCCTAGTGTGCAGAGGCACAGGAATCTCACTGCCCCTAGTGTGCAGAGGCACAGGAATGTCACTGCCCCTAGTGTGCAGAGGCACAGGAATCTCACTGCCCCTAGTGTGCAGAGGCACAGGAATCTCACTGCCCCT
>JABJVR010001226.1:0-19583 GCA_025773905.1 Chitala chitala
ATGTTCAGGTCGTTGGCCCACTTCAGGTCCCCCTCAGCCTGTGCATGAGGTGTGTTGTAGCCAGAGATGGTTTTCAGACTACTCCACACCCCTCTGATGTTCTGTTGTTGCAGCTGCTCCTACATCTTCCTCTTGTAGCTGGTTTTTCCCACCCTGATCTTCCTTTTCCTCCCTGATCTTCCTAAATACTTGCGGTCCAGCAACTATTGGAAACTAACATCTTATTGAATAAGTTTCAGTCTGGCTTCTGAACAGGTCACAGCATAGAAACAACCTTGATTCGAGTGGTAAATGATATTATGATTTCGTCTAATGCAGGGAACATGACAGCTCTTGTTCTGTTTGATATTAGTGCTGCATTTGATACAGTTGACCCATCCTGATAAATCAGCTTCAAAGTGTCGTGGGCCTTCATAGAACAGTTCTTAGGTGGGTTCATTCTTATCTCACAAACCGTTACTATTATTTTCAAATGTCGAATGACAGCATACCCTCATCCATGTCCCCACTTAGATGCGGAGTACCACAGGGATCTGTGCTAGGCCCAGTACTCTTTCCAATGTACCTGTTGCCTTTGAGTAATATTGTACGGCAATATAATCTGAACTATCATACCTACACCGGTGACACTCAGTTATACCTTGTGGTTAACCCAAATGATACTGCATCAGTTCACACTCTAGTTAAATATCTCAAGGACATTGAAACATGGATGATCGCAAATTGCTTAGCACTAAATACAGATAAAACTGAAATCTTGTTGGTTGGGGGTAGCGATCTTGCCAGAGCACTTTCAGGTCAGCCCTCAATGCTGCTGACCTTTGTTTCTGTATTAGTGACTCAGTGAAAAACTTAGGTGTCATTCTAGACTCAAAACTCACTTTTGGCTCTCATGTTAATGCAGTTTCACAGATATGCTTCCTGCAGCTGAGAAATATTGCTAGGCTTCGCCGTTTTCTTAATGCAGAAGATACGCATGTATAATTTTCTCTGTTTGTCTATAGTCGATTAAACTACTGTAATGCTTTACTGTCTGGATGTACTAATGAAACACTAAACACATTGCAGCACATCCAAAACACAGCTGCTACAATTATCACTAAAAGCAGAAAGTACAACCATATACGTAAATCCTATACTGTCATCACTCCACTGGCTCCCTGTTAAGTACAGAACTGATCTCAAAATTCTCTTGTTAACATATAAGGCAATTAAAGGCAAGGCACCAGTATATCTGTCAGAGCTGATTAACACTTACACTCCAAATTGTTCGTAGAATGCAGATCGTAGAATGCAGGCCTACTTAATTTTCCACGTGTATACAAAAACATTGGTGCTACAGCTTTCAGTTACATAGCCCCTAGTTTATGAAATAGTCTGCTTGGATACGTACGGGATGCCGAATCTGTCTCAGTCGTTAAATCCTAACTGAAGAGCTACTTTTTTGATTTAGCCTTCCCACGACAGTCTCCATAGCTAACGGTAATTACTGCAGCTGGCACATGCTGTACATGCCAATATAACTGTAACAGTTTGCTATGGGGCTGCTAGAGTTCATATTCATATCTGCTAACCCCCTCTCTAAACTCTCTCCTTATGCATGTGGGTACCCGGTGCCTGCCTGGGCACCATCTGAGCAGGATGCCTTTGTAGAGTGGCTGATTCCTAATGTATCCCCTTGGATGAAACTTCGTCTGAAGGACACCAAAGGCCAACGAGAGCGGCTTCAGCACCAGGAGCAAAAGAGGACTAAATTGTGCTATTATACCATATTACTAGTAACAATCAAAGTCTAATAAGTACTACATTCTGTAATGTCAGCATGCCCAAGAGGGGCTGGGCAGCCAGTCAACCTTGGGCCCCCAGAGGTTTTTTCTCCACACTGTGGAGTTTTTGGTTCCTCTCCTCTGTTATTGTCTGGCTTCATTCCTTTGTATTAATTCTTATAGTTTCTTCTTCCATATCTGCAATTTCTTGTGTAAAGCGCTTTGAGGCAAATTGCTGCAAAAGACGCTATATAAAAATAAATTGAATTGAATTGAATTGAATTGAATTGAATAAATTTAAATTTGGGAGGGTACTATCCCCACTCTGGAGGGGAGTGAATTGAGCTCCCCAATGACCATGCATCCAGGTTACTTTAAACATATAGTGCATAAAATGCCATAAGTAGAACATTCCCCCAAAGCTGAAATAAAATCTACACCACTGTCTCCAAGTGGTGACAACAATGTTAAAAGTAACAAACAGCAGCTACATATGACAGCAACAGGCATGGCTAACATTGGTGCAGATGGCAACAGGCACGGCTGACATTGGTGCAGATGGCAACAGGCACGGCTGACATTGGTGTAGACAGCAACAGACATGGCTGACATCAAAACAGACTGCAACAGACATGGCTGACATCAGTGCAGATAGCAGCAGACACGGCTGACATCAGAACAGATAGCAACAGACATGGCTGACATCAGAAGAGATGGCCTCAGACACGGCTGACATCAAAACAGACGGCAACAGACACCACTGACATCAGTGCAGATAGCATCAGACACGGCTGACATCAGAACAGATAGCAACAGATATGGCTGACATCAGTGCAGACAGCAGTGCATCCTCTGTGACTGGGCACTTAGACCATGTGGTGCATGGTGTAGATCTCAGTGTGACTCATGTAGACCTAGATGATGTTTCCACTCACCCAGACCATGTGATGCACGGTGTAGACATCGGTGTGGCCCATGTAGACCCTGATGGCACGTAGTGTGAAGCCGTACTTCATGCCGACACGGTGGATGACGATGGCGGGCTTGGCATTGCACACGGCTGGCGAAAGATTGCGGCTGGGGGATGAGTCCCGGGACGAGGGGTTGGAGGAGAGTGAGCGAGGAGACATGGGACTGGCAATTGGAGAGGCACCGTGGTGGTCTGTCAGAGCAAAGGTTTAAAGTGGTCAGTCGTTCAGTAGACAAGCAGCAGTGCCTGGGTGATGGGAGGAGGGGGCGTTACCTGCAGGGATAAGGAGAGACAGTGAGGTAGCCGACGCAGACTTGATGACCTTGCTGAAAGGCCGGGAAGCAGGTTTCTCAGCTGTGTCCCCGGAAAGTAGCCTGTGGCGGGCGCGGCGGGCTGCTAGGTCGCTGATGGCTTTGGGGGCGGAGCCTTGAGGCTCCTCTGCAGTGCCACGACGAGTAGAAAGGTGCGCCGACACATCACCCACACTACCTGCTTCACACATGCAGGTGTTCAGGTTCACAGACACAGATTAGGTTCAAAACACACATCAGCTGTTCATAGGCCCTTTGCCGTACTGCACTGTCATGCTCATACAGGCCACGTGTGCTTACACACAGAACTCGTGGCTCATTTGCCATTTAAAGACATTTTTAACATGAGATGTATACACACAAAGACACAAGTCCATAGTGAAAATCTCCTCGTTCTTTTACATACAAAGAAACCTTATTTGTGTTTGGTTTGAGACAGAGTAAAATAACACACGAGTCAGTGCTAGATTGTATAATGGGACCACCTCGTATGCTGCACTCACAGGTGAGGGAGGACCGGCTAAGTTGCCCCCCGGTGGGCAACCTGTCGAGTTTCATCTGCCTCCCTGAGGGCTGCTCTGAGGTAGGCAGGGACCCGCTGCTGCCCCTGCCCAACTCGGCTTCCCCGCAGATGGAGAAGCGTGGCGTCTCGATCATGGCGGAACAGCATCTGCGACGCACCGTCAGTGGTGGGCTGGAGTCACTCTCTGTGTGAGACGACTCCGAGACAGACAGACGCTTCCGCAAGCTGAGGACAAATGTGCATTTTCTATTGTGATATACACAGTCACAGGCAAACCGCTGGCCGTTATGTCAACATGCCTGAGGCATAAAGAAGGCAGAGGGGGGTATGCTGGAGAGCAGCACTCACATCTCTGGGGAGGATGCCACCATTGTCGGCTCACGTGTCCTCAGGCCACCCATGTTGCTTATACGCTCTCCCCCCTCCTCGCTTAAGCTACGCTTTGCCGATGGCATCTCCCGCTTCTCCTCATGGAGGGACAGGCGCTCCATGCTGCTGTACACCTGCAGGAAGACAAGGGCCTGCATGAACTAAACCCTTTACCTCCACCAGGACAGCACAGCCAGTACTACATCTAAAAGGTCCTGCAAACCTCTGTACCAAAGACCCTATCCTGAAATGGGTAAACTATTAAGGACATTAAGGAGCACTGAAGTGCTGAAAGGCTATTTGTCAGGAAAGTGACAAGCAAAGAGTTGTTGATGTGTGATTGGTCAGGAATGTGAGGAACATGGAGGTGCTTAGAGGTGATTGAACAACAAACTGAGGAACATGGAGATACTAAAAGGTGACAGGTCAGCAAAGTGATGAGCATGGAGCTGACTGGTCAACTAAGTAAGAAATGTGCAGGTGCTGATAGATGTTTGTTTAGCATGTGGAGGTGGCTTGCCTTGCTGAATCGAGGGGAACAGGAAGAGAACTGGCGCATCTGCATGTGCTCATCATCATTAGTGTCTTCCTCCTCCGAGTCCATGTGCTGGTACCTGTCTGAACGAGCTGTGCACAAAAAAGAAAGCAAGGCTTTGTTCAGCACCCCCTTGTGACCAAAAAGGGTTACTGCCACACATGTTTGTCTCAGAACTAGTGTCTGTCCTCATTGATCAAGAGCTAAGTGGAGGTCAGACATTAGCTCAACTAGACAGGACTTACTGTCAAAGTAGCTGGTGTCGTCTTCCGACTCCAGCTGAGGAATGAATTCGGCCTTTTGCCGTAGGAGACTGTTCCAGTCCAGGTCAGCAAAGAAGCGGTGCTGCTTCACTTCAAGAGCACTGCCTGTGTGTCACCACGTAACTGGGTCAGAACCTGCTCAGTAGAACTCAAGTAGACCTGGCGAGCATACCAAGTTTCTGGGTGAAGGGAAATCACCTGTTCCAAGACGTTCCAGCGGGTTCTGGTGAAGCAGCTTTGAGATAAGGTCCTGGGCATCACCTGGTACCGCTTCATCCTCCTCTGGCCAGACAATCTTGTCTGCCAAATAAAAATTTAAATCACAAAAATGTCAGTTTAATTGTTACTGGCAGGACTATAATAACTATGCTCATCACAAATGGACTGCTAAGAATGGCACTCCTGAAATGTATATGTAACCTGTTTGTAATACTGGTACTGACCACTGATGACCTGTCCAAAGAGCTCCTCAGGGGTGTCACCAAAGAATGGGGCACATCCCACCAGAAACTCATACAGAATGACACCCATGGCCCACCAGTCAACAGGTTTGCCATAGCCCTGCCGGAGGATCACTTCTGGGGCGATGTACTCTGGTGTACCACACACCTGAGGACACACACACACACGCACGCACACACGCACGCACACCACATAAGGATTATCAGTTAACACCCCAGTTGTACAGGAGCACCTCTCTTCCTGCACGTCAGGAAGCAGCACGGAAGGTATGTGGTCTACCTGCTTATCCAGAAACTCCCGCGTGTCCTTCTCAATGTGCCCTTCATAAAGGTTAGTGGTGAGGCTCATGAGGCCGATTTTGGAGAGCCCGAAGTCCGTGAGTTTGATGTGGCCCATGGATGTGATGAGTAAACTGTGCAAATAAGAGCAGTCAGGAGAGGAGCTAGCATACCTTTCTACCACACCATCTGAAGAAGCATGCTAAACACAATGCATCTCACTTTCAATTTCTAATCATATGAATCATTTTAAAGTACTGAACACTGAAGAACATCCCAGTGCGTATCTTAATGTACAACGCAAGAGCTGCCTGCTTTTGCTCGTACTTGTCAGGTTTGAGGTCCCGGTGGACGATGCCATAGTTATGCAGGTACTCCAAGGCCAGGACGGTTTCCGCAAAGTACATGCGGGCCATGTCGACAGGCAGGGCACCGATGTTCTTCAGGAGGGTCGCACAGTCACCACCTGAGCATTAGCCAGCAGCAGACCAGTGCCAGGACAGAAATTCACCATAAATCTATACAGTCCTCTGCTACATAATCTCCACTGAAACACTAGAGAGCACCAGTCAACAACGGTTTCTCAAACTGTCTCCATCTTTTTAGTGTTTTAGATGTTTCAGCGATCTATGCAGAAGATGTGAGATGCAGGTCTACAGATGCACCTTTCAAGTGAATAGGTATGATGTGAGGTAACAGATCTGACAGGAGAGGTTTGACAGGGAAAACCTGAGGCAGGCGGCGGCAGCGCCGGCATGGGTGCACACCTTCCACGTACTCCATGACCATGCAGAGGTGCCGGCGCGTCTCAAATGAGCAGAACATGCTGACCACAAAGGGGTTCTCGGCAAAAGTGAGGATGTCACGCTCCACGAAGGCCTGCTGGATCTGGTTGCGCAGCATCAGGTTCTGCTTGTTGATCTTCTTCATGGCAAAGCGTTGCCGCGTCTCACGGTGCCGCACCAGGTATACCGCGCTTCACGAAGGAGAACGATAGACAGTACTTCAGTGTCACATCTCACTTCACCTGCATCAAAACTCTAGAACAGAAAGAACTCAACGGTCTACTACAGATGGGCGTTGAAAGAGTTACTCTGTTATTACTTAAAGGGAAATTTAAAAGAACATTTTGTTTATTAGTTACAGAGAGTTTATGACGGGTGCTGAAACATTAATTAGAAGTATACTGGTGCAGGCTGGATACTACTGTCCAGGATGCCTCACCCATAGGCACCATTGCTGATCAGCTTGATGTTCTCAAAGTCCTCTTCCCGTGGAGTCTTGGCCTTGGTTTGAAGCCCCATGGTGCCATGCATCTGAACAAACTTCATGAGAAGGAGGTGAACGGTTTTTAGGAGAATCAAGGCGGAGGGCAGGGCCAAATGTGCAAGGCAGTCCAGAGATGAGTGCAACTGCAGGGGTAAGAAACTCACCTCTGTGGAGTCATCTGTCTCCGGGGTGTCCGGGTGGCCACTGTCATAACTGCTCAGCTGGGCCATTTCTGTTGGAGAGAGGGGATTGTCTCAGTTTGAAGTACAAGACAAAAAAAACTATCTAGCATAAGAGAGAAAAGTACAAGGCGGAAACTCAATAATCACACACATAGAAGGTAGCTCCACAGCTCAGATCCACTTTGCTAGTGGAACAAGCAAGAAATTCAAAAGCTGAGAACATAAACGAAACAAAGTGGCAGTTAAACAGAATACTGAGCACTGAGACACCTGTTTAAACACACTTTCACATAATCGATTTAATTCCAGTAAATTTACAGCACAATCCTATCAGTGTCTGCTGAGGGAACTGAAGTGTTTTTGTTTCACAGGGTGCTGTGTGTATGGGGGGGGTGAGGGTTTGGGACCGAGACTGGTCTTATACAGCCTGATGGTACTGCTCACCCTCCAGTGGATCCCTGGTGAGGCCCAGCTGGCTGATGATGTAGCGGGGAATGTCCGACTTGATGCCCTGCCCTTCCTTGGCATGGCCCTCTGCTGCTTCCAGCAGGTGGTAGAACTCCTCAGGGTCAAATTCCTGAGAAAGAAAGAGAAAGACCAAAGCCAATGTGACCTCAGCATAAGAAGCGCGTCCCACCCAACCTCAGAATAGAAGGTGTGTATCATGGCGTGTCTGTGTGACTGTCCTGTTTAATTGTTCTAGTGTTTATACCTGGTGATGGTTCTGTTGTGCATTATATCAGGTTTGAGTTTTCCCCTTGTATTTGCCAGTTAATGTTTCACTTGCCAATGTTTCGGCATGCATAGTTTAACCTTGGTGGTCCTTGTTCCAACTCTTTTGTCATTAGTGTTCCTGTGCCAGCTGTGTTACCTGCCACTTGTGCTTTAGGCCTTTTTTTGATCTGCATTGTTCCCCATTTTTGCCCTTTTTTGGAAAAAACTTCTCTGCATTTAGACCTCCCCTTGCCTTTTGTTCCTGTTCACTCCAAACGTGACAGCATGTCATAATTCTGAGCAGCAACGATTCACACTATAAACAAGGTGACGAATGAACCCTTGATGAATCCAATCTAAACTATTCCCCAAAACCCCTGTGTTGCCAGTCACTGTGACAACTTTCCACAGTATGAAACAAAGTCCAAGCTAGACAGATGACAAAGACGGTGGTCAGCTCAGTGGAGAAACATCGATTTTACTTTACAGGCCACTCAGGAAGCACGCCCACTGCAGTCCCTGGAGGAGAACCTGTACTTGCTAGAGCAGGACCTCATTTATCAAAGCCATTTTGTACACTGTCACCATAGCTGATGAGTGACATTGGTCAAAACTCCTTGTGTATTATACTGCGCCATATGGTCAAGGAGACCAGGTACTTGTGCCTTAGTGATACCATGCATTTTCTGTTAAGATTTATGCTATTAAGTCTTCCACAACAATTTACATGTAGCCACAGTTTTCACCAACATTCAAAACCACTCAAATACATGCACTCCCAGCCTATGTGGATCTTAGTGAACATTTTGTGGTTATCATTTTACTTTATTATTTTTGCCTTACAGCTAGTAAATATGTGTCATTGTTGCTTAATACTGTAAAGCATAGCGGCCAATCACATAAAGATTTAAAACTTTGGTCAATGCAATTACTTTGTTTTCAAAAATTTTATGAAGGAGACTTTTGTCCGTTTTTGTGTGTGAAATCTCTACAGATTCCACCTATGCAGGGTTGTTCAACTTTTAAAATTTTAGGTCACTTTCATCCTGTCTCACCCTGTACAGCCACACCCTCTCATTAGTCCCTTCTAGGTGTGCCTTGTTCCCCTTAACGTATGTACATGCTAGAGATAACTGCCCAGTGTGAGTACTGGGTGCCTATGCCCTGCACTGAGCATTATTACACTGACTTGACTGCTACTTATCCTGCTTTCTGTCTCGCCTCCCTCCCTGCCCTCCTCTCGTGTTCCTTGCTGTTGTCTACATCTCAGCCTGACTTCCATGTATACCTGACTTCTCACCCGTTTTCTTGGTTTTGATTTCTAGACTGCAGACTTAGCTACTGCTGCTGCTCAAAATTAAAGCACCTGCTTTGCAAGTGAAATCTTCTATCTGCGTACCCCCCTTTTCCTTCCTTTACAGATCCCTGCTAACAGAAAGTTTACCTAAACTAACGAATTTACCAAAAGTACAGTGGGGATCTCAATAACGTGAGTAATTCGTTCAAATGCCCGCAACTTTATGACAAAACGACTTTATGACATATAGAAAGAAAAAAATTACTATTTGGGTGAGTAGTACAGGCATGCTGTATATTTTTAAAGTTAAATCGCAGTAAGTGTTGAAAAAAATGCTTAGAACTAACTTTAACGCTAATTAACCAATAAATGAATTGTTACTGATATGCCATAAAATAATTAACACTACAAAAAACTGGTTTATGATTCATTCTCTAATTGGATATACCAGCAAGTGTGTTGTGACCGATGGCAAGTAAATGTACAGTGAGCGATGGATAACTCTGGAAGGTTTTTTAATACGTGTGAACATTTAACATGGCATTAGTCAAAGATATTCAGTCGCATCACCTTAGTCCTTACTTAAGCTAAAAATATACAACTGTATCACCTTAGCCCTTAAGTCAAGGATATATAACCGTATAACCTTAGCCCTCACTTAAGCCAAGGATATATAATCGTATAACCTGAGCCCTTACGTAAGCCAAGGATATATAACCGTATAACCTTAGCCCTTACTTAAGCCAGAGATATATAACCTTATCACCTCAGCCCTTACTTTATCTGGGATACCAGCTACTCCCCCTAGTGTCCTGTCTAAGTAACCTAAATTGGACACAGCTTTTTTAAAGCTGTTTCAGTAGAAAAGGCTTGGAAATGTGCAAGTAACAACGGAACAATAATGCGATAGAGGCAATGTGTGACTTTAGCAGTACCTGAACAATGTCCCAGTTTATATGACTTGTGTTTAATTAAGCTAAGTAAAAAACAACTTGGTATTTTCTTGCCATATTTACAATTACAACACGGCAGAAGGGAGGGTGGGCTTTGTAACCGCTGATGAAGACATTCAGCCAAACTAAAGTGTGCTTTTTTGTTTTACGAGCTCATTCTCTGGATTTAAATGGGGCTGCCGTCCTCTTGGCTTTAAGTGCTTAACTAGGGCCAAAGTATTTAACCATGTAATTATTAATGCTGGCCAGCAGGTCCGTGGCCAAGTAAAATGACAACACAAACCAGCCAGAGGCAAAATTACAACAGACAGCATTAATGATGGCCAACATCATGTATCATACAGCTATATTATAGGTTTTGGCTGGAAGGTCTCATTCAGAAAATCAGAGTTGTGTGTTTGTGGGGAATGTGACCTCTATGACCTCTGGCTTTGGTTTTGTCACATGTCACTGTGTTTCGCCGTGATGTGGCTGTCAAGAGCTGGTAACCCATGGCTCACGAGGAGAACCATGGGTTACCATGGGTTTGCCTTATGATGCTGATACTCAAAAGGAGAGTATCAGCATCGTAAGGCAAACAGTGTCATAGTTTCTCTCCTCCCTACTGCGAACCTTCAATGGTGCTCACCAAACATTCCAGTAGGCGTGCTGGCCGGGCGATGATCATCATCAACTTTCTCACCAGCTGTGTGACGAAGGCCACCTCGGCGCTCTCCGATCGCTCGTGCGCCTGCCCGTGACAACATGGCGTGATGTCAGAAACACAACCTGCAGTCACAGCTCACCTGACTCTCACATTTACGTGTCCTAAGCAGGCGAATTCAAAACTACAGTGAAAATAACCTCCTGCTGCACAATACAATCAATATTTTCACTGTAAAACATGCCTGCTTTGATCAGAAATGCATCGCACATCTTGCAGCCAATTTGTACCTGTTTCACATAAATTTGTTGGCTGTAATTTGCAAAATACTATGCCTACGTTACCCTTTTCATACAATTGTATCCAGACAAGAAACTTGACATACTAAAAGTTTAATTAAAAAGTTATAAATAACATGACATAATCCAGTGATATTCATGAAAACCCATCCAAGTAATGGCAAGACGCTGGCACTGAAATCGGGCCATGAATAATTTATGGCAGTAATTGAGCCTTGCAGGTCCATCAAAGATGGAACAGCAGGACTGTGCAGAACACAGCCGTGTGAGTAATAACGAAGTGTGGGTAATAACGAGGCCCAGGACGCTCCCTGACGTACTGAACAGCTAATTAAACGGGAGAACGAGACTGACATTTCATAAGGAAGGCAGTGTGCTTAGTGGCCTGTTTTCTGTCATTTGACCAACCATGTGGGACTTCTACACAAATGCTGCCATCACCCCCCTGCTTCCACTGGACCCATTAATACTGAGTACGCACCTGTCAGGTCACCACCCCAACCAAGGTGGCAATACTGTACTCCACAACCTGCACAGACCTCTCTACAGCAGTGGCAATTAAGGCAGAATGCTGATGAAACACACACAACGAGTGTACAGCTCTGATAACGCATGCTCCACATACATAAGTACATACAGGTTAGCATGAAGTACACACACATACTTCCTGCTCATCTTAAAACACAATGTGTGAAGAAACAGGCACCCAGATCCCTAGAAGGAGGTTCTCTGGTTAAACACTGTGGACAAAAGTTCAGTCAGCAAACAGATGCAGGACTGAACTGAGAGAGTGTGGAGTAACTCAGCAAAAAGCAGCATGACTAAACTGAGAGAGCACAGAGTCACACAGCATAAAGCAGCAGGACTGAACTGAGAGAGCACAGAGTCACACAGCATAAAGCAGCAGGACTGAATTGAGAGAGCACAGAGTCACACAGCATAAAGCAGCAGGACTGAATTGAGAGAGCATGGAGTTACACAGCATAAAGCATCAGGACTGAACTGAGAAAGCCAGTGTATGTGCCATTTTGACTCCTGCTTCTTCATCTGTAAAAGTCATGCCACAAAGGTTGTCTTTGTCCATTAACATTATAATTCTTTTACAACTTCATGTTCCTGTACTTTAGTTCGATGAACTCTTCTCTAAAAACAAAAATTAACTTTCATTTCAATATCTTTTTAGAAAAGGTCACTTTTTTCATTGTTTTTCAGTTCATTGATTTATAATACAGGAGATCTTTATTTAAAAAAAAAGTTAAAAAGTTATAATCCTACTGTCCATATGGGTCATAATCACCTGTTCAGTCAGAGAAGCCCTACAATGATGTCATGTGCTACTGAAAAATGTAAAAGATTTGCTTGTCAGAAAATTGGCTGTTGTTGAAACACATGGTCTCCACATGCAGACCTGGCCTCCACCTGTCTTGTTCTGGAGCACCTCCCTTCAAGTTGTTTGATTGACTCATTTGTCACGTGCAGCAAGTGCTGGGGTGTGAATTAAAAACCCAGATCCCCAGCTCTCCCACTCTGTACGTCAGAGACAGGGACAGAAGTGTGATGACCATCACCAGGCCTTGTGACTAATAAAGCTGTGACAAATTTGCCCGGTGCCAAGGAACGTGTGGGGAATGGTTGCTGCAAACTATGACATCACTCCTTCTCCCAAGAACAGCAATAAAAGGGTGGCAACAAAGGTAGGTCCAGCCAATCATAGTCAAAGAAAGATGACCAATAAGGATGGAGAGCGCTGGCTATTTTTTTATATGGTTACTCATAAACACAAGGGCTCTAAATAACTGGCTGCTTCTTAGTAGATGTCTCCAACTGTACTTGTACAAGAGATTTTTCATACTATAAACATTACCAAATAAACAATAAAAATGAACAGCTCTTCATAGTGTTTACTTGCAGTTGTTACTGTATATTCTAAATTCTTCTGAAATTCACTAGTGCACATGCACGCATGCATGCACACACACACACTCGCGCACACACACACACACACACAAACGTAAGAGTACACTCACATCCTGCAGCAGCTTCTCCAGGTTCTCTTGCAGCTCGTAGAAGTAGCGGGAAGTGATGAGGCCCTCACGGGACTTCTCCAGGCAGTCACGGGAGAGCTCCATCAGCTGGTGGTGGACGAAACTGAGGACACCGTCAGCCAGGGGCATCACCTTGTCTGCCGCGAAAGATGACAAATAGTCCGCCAGGCGCTCCTCCATCTGAGCCGTGGCCTGAAGACAGTGAGAATGTTACTTGGGTAGGTTCTAGGGGATCTGATGTTGACTTTGAGAGAAACCTCATACCTCTGACTATACAACAAACACCTCCACTGGGTGGGAGTCCCTTTGGGCTCAGACATGATTTATCTTTTGTTCAAATTTTCATTTTTATCTATATTCTATCTACTCTATACAGTCAGTCAGTCATCTTCCATATCGCTTATTCCTGGTGAGGGTCACGGGGAAGCCTGGAGCTCATCCCAGAACACATAGAGCACATGGCAGGGGACACCCAGGGTGGGGTGCCAACCCACCACAGGGCACACACACACACACACACACACACACACACACACACACACACAACGGGCAATTTGGATACACCAATCAACCTAACCTGCACGTCTTTGGACTGTGGGAGGAAACCGGAGAACCCAGAGAAAACCCACCAAGCACAGGGAGAACATGCAAACTCCACGCATACAGACCCAAGGCAGAAATCGAACCCCACGGCTAACCACCACACCACCGTGCCGCCTTCTATTCTATATATGTTTTTCTAAATCTGGATCTCTGTGGTTATTTGGACAGATCATGGTGTTTTCCTACCCCTACTCTTAACTTAGACTTTAGGAATGTGCCATACTTGTAACCTCATTAGAATCACCTACCTTGGGGAAGCGTTCCTTGTACACGTGATTCATCATGACGATCTCATGGTCAAATGACATAGGGGAACGCCCAGGGCTATAACACAACCAAAAACCAGAAGGAACGTCAGGCATCTCAGCATCAAACGTCCTTTGTTGTGGTTCCTGATGTAATGACAGACACCCAGTGCTCAGCTGATTAGGTGCACACACAATGGCTTGGTCTGATCTTTACTCATAACACTGAAAAAGACCCAAGACCCCAAGAACATTTCCATTCAAGACATTATGAATTTCTACATCCTCCTCCTCCAATCTCACAAGGCCTTTGAGATCCTTGTATCATCAAAAACAAGAGAAGATAAGACGTAAATTTTCTGGTTTGATGTTAGGAGCCAACTTCATTCCAGGGAGCTTCTGTCACCAGTAACAGGCTTTTGTGCTTGATGTGGGCTCACTATAGTCAACTATGCTATGTGGCAACACACTAAGTTGGAATAAGCTTCAATTGCTTAGGATTTAGCTGGTACTGTTACAAAGGAGTTTGGAATGTGGGCAAATAGAAAGATGCCATCAGAATGTCTGTGCTCTCAGTTGCAAAAAACGTGGAGAGGACACGCTCGTCATCATGACGGGAAAGTGCCTGCAAGTGCATCAGTGACACACCATTACTGCTGTATGAGGTAATTCATTAGGTCATCCAAAAGCCTGAGAAACAAAGGACGCATCTACAAAATGAGCAGCAGCATGTGAATTTCACAGGTGTTATTCCTCCTGACATGCATAAAGAGCTTCCAAGCTTGACCAACACGCCATTGGTCACCTCCCTAACAGAAAGCTGCCTCATCTCTGTTACAAAAAAAACAGCATCTCGGAATAACAGAAACTTTGTTCCAGTAAATTGACATTTTCAAAAACAATTTAAATTCAATAATGCAACTGAAACCCCTCCAACCATTCTGCTCGTCATGCCTTGTGGTTTTATCATCTGAATTTACACCATCTCGCACAATAACAATTCTCACACTTTGCTTTGTTTGTGTGAAAATATTGATTAAATGTTTTGATGGCCATAAAGCAGCCATTACTTTTTGGTTGAGAGTTCAGTTACAGCTCAATGTGGGCCTCCTGAAAGCAGGCAGCAGGGAGAAAATGGAATGAACCTGAAGCAGCTACCTGCTCTCTGCTCCGTAACTAACTGAATGCTCCTCCAGGGGTATGTCAGCAGCATTGGACCAGACAGCTGGCAAAACGAAAGGCCTAATTAAGTAATTGAGTGTAACGAAGGATGTATGTGGGGGGGGGGGGGCAGCAGAGAGACCTCACCCTTGTTTGGCCATTCCTGGGCACCATCATGTCTGTAATTACATGGATAACCAATTTTCTACAAGAAAACCACTGAAAAACCAAAGGTGAACAGGATGGAGAGCCCCTTCCATTCTCCTCAGTCCCACCAATGGTCCACAAGGTGGGCAAGGTTACCCTTTACCAACAGCATCTAAAGTACTTCTGCACACAGGGATCATTTACACAGCACGGCCTCTCTGAAGGACAACAGCAGCCTTGCACACAATCCTGTACATAAGCCGCTTATAAGAGGCAGAGGAGAAGCACAATCTGAACACTAGTCCCCACCGTTAGCCTGCAGGTAAGATGTCCTGAAGGCATTCCATCTGAAGAGCTAAACAAGGCTGGGTTTCACTTAGGGCAGGAGCAGTTCCAGATTCCAGGCTCCAAGGACACACAAGTTTACTGACTAGAAAAGGGGCCAGGCTGCTTTTCATCCACTGTGGGAGTGACAGAATGACTATAAAATTACAGTTATTACTATTGCTCATTTGGTTTTGATTCCTACATGCTCTGCTCCTTTCTGAAGGGGGCGGCTTATCCTTAGCCAGTAAAGAATATCCACAACGGCTGCAGAAACAGCTCTAGCACAATATTTACCACAATATTTATTTTCATTCCAAGACCCTAGAGCAAAAGGTTGTCCTCCTACTTCCACCATTGAGAAGACAGACAGACATTGGGGGGTGAAAACCTGTCATCTCTAGCACAGGAGCGCACTGTTCCAGCAGAAGGAGGTGGAGCAGAGGTGAAGCATGAGCAGGCTTAGAAGAACACTGGAGAAGGTCTTAATTGTGGTGTTCCAGGCTGTCAGCCTAGAACAACAAAGGTTACATTACTCAAAGGGACAGGAATACGCCTCCATTCCCATCACTTCAAGAAGTCACAAATGAGGTGACCAAGGTGGTCCTTTTGGGGCGTCCAAGCTGCAAGGCAAAACAGAAGCAGGCGCCTGTTGGCTGAAGCTGAAGAAAAACCACAAAGCTTCAGCTGAACATCTCCAGCTAAGATGTTCCAACATACCTTGAATTCAGTACTAGTACCTGAACAATACTTTACAACAAATTTTAAATAAATAAATTTTCACAAAAATTTAAATTACACTAAACATTACACTATAATTTTTAGTTTTGTTTTTCATCTTTTTGGCAGTTTCACACACTCAAAGCAGTTTCATAACACAAAAAATTCAAACTTATTTACCACAATGTGGTTTAACTTGTCCATTTCTTTAGTTTTAGGTTATAGCACCTTGGTATTTTTCTTGGTTGTTTTACAATATAAGCTTCTCAAAAAACCACACACACACACACACACACACACACACACACACACACACACACACACACACACACACACACACACGAGCTCCATTGTATAATCCCAATTCCAAAAAAGTTGGGACAGTAACAGAAATGGTAATAAAACAAAAAAGGAATCAACTGTCAAGTCTGTTCATCCAGTACTACATTGAAAAGACTACATCAGAACATTGTTTGATGTTTTACCATGTGAATTTCATTGCTGAAAATATGCACTCATTTCAAATCTGTTGGCTGCAACATCCTCCAAAAAAGTAATTAGAAATAGGTGCTGTTGAGGTGAACCAATCATGTTATAGTAAACACTACCAGTCAAAAGTTTGGACACATTCTTATTCAATGTTTTTTTATTGTTTTCAACATTGTCTATTAATACTGAACACACTGAAATTATGACAGAACATATATGAAATAATCTAGTTAACAAAAAGTGTTAAGCAACCCAGAATATGTTTTACATTTAGTCACCATTGCCTTTGATGACAGCTTTGCACACTCTTGGCGTTCTCTCAGTCAGCCTCACGAGGTCGTCACCTGGAGTGGTTTTCCAACAATCTTAAAGTAGTTCCCAGGGGTGTTGAGTACTTGTTGGCTGCTTTTCCTTCACTCACTGGTTCAACTCATCCCAAACCACCTCAATTGGATTTAGATCAAGTGATTGTGGAGGCCAGGTCATCTGATGCAGCACTTCATCACTCTCCTTCTTGGACAATTAGCTCTGACATAACCCCTAAAGTGTAGAGCAGGTAGCATGGCATGTCGCTACAAAATGCTGTGGTAGCCATGATGGTTAAGTGTGCCCTCAATTTTGACTAAGTCACCAGCAAAGCGCCCCACACCATCCCGCCTCCTCCTCCATGCTTCACAGTAGGAACCACACATTGAGGAACCGTCCTATCACCCTCTCTACGTCTAACAAACACATGACGGTTAGAACCAAAAATCAAAAATTTGGACTCATCAGACCAAAGGACAGTTTTCCACTGAGCTAATGTCCGTTCCTTGTGTTTCTTGGCCCAAGCAAGTTTTTTCTACTTGTTGTTCTTCCAAAGTAATGGTTTCTTTGCTGCAATTCGAGCATGAAGGTCTGACTCACGCAGTTTCTTCTGAACAGTGGATGTTGAAACATGTCTGCCACTTGAACTCTGAGAAGCATTTCTGTGTGCTCTAATCTGAGGTGCTATAAATCGGTGGTTTCTGAGGCAGGTAATTCTAATAAACTTTTCCTCTGCAGCAAAGGTAGCTCTTGGTCTTCCTTTCCTGGGACGGTCCTCATGACAGGCAGATTCATCATAGTGTTTGATGGTTTTGCCGACTGCACTTGGGAATACATTCAAAGTTCTTGAGATTTTTCGGATTGACTGACCTTCATTTCTTAAAGTAATGATTGTTTCTTGCCGTAATATTGATTTGTACAGTAGTTGTAGTAGCACTAATAGGGCTATTGACTCTCTTCCACCCTTCCTCTGCTCAAGACAAGTGATGGTTTAAAACACATTAAGAGGGCAATTAATGTCACAAATTAACTCTTGACAAGGCACACTTGTGAATTGAAAACCATTCCAGGTCACGACCTTGTGAATCTGATGAGAGAATGCCATGACTGTGCCAAGCAGTCATCAAAGCTAAATGTAGCTACTTTGGACAATCTAAAATATAAAACATTCAGACTTGTTTAACACTTTTTTGTTTACTACATAATTGCATACATGTTCCTTCATAGTTTCAGGGTCTTCAGTATTAACATACAATGTTAAAAATAATAAAAATAAAGGAAAAGCACTGTAGGAGAAGGTGTATCCAAACTTTTGACTGATAGTGTATAAGCAGTTTCCAAGAAAAGCCTAGTCTTTTACATCGTGATGGGTTGAGGCTAACAGACATGCCAGTGAATTATCCAGTACTTTCAGGCTAATGTTCCCTAAAGAAAAACTTGGAGGATTTTTGGACATTGCACATTCAACAGCGCACAATAGCATCAAGAAATTCAAGGATTCTGTGTTTACGCAGCCATGCACTTGTAATCCCAGCTCTTTTGAAACTGGGCTGTAATAACGTAACACCTCTTTGGCAGTTGGGAGATAACTGGTGGTATGAAAAGTCCTCTGCTCAGTAGCATCTACTAGTTTAGCTGTATGGCAGTTATAGTTGCATAGGAGGTAAATGAGCACACTTTTAACTTGGGTATATAAATGTATTAAATGCTGTGCAAATAAAAACAATAATTCATCAAAATGTCAAGGATTTATATTGAATTTACTGACAAAGTACAAACAGAAAACCAGTAAGTGTATATATGCACACATATATATTCAATGCAGTACCAAAGATTTGTTAGAAAATAAACACTATGAAAATAAATGAAAGTCTGTGCCCCTTATTTAAATTTAACCTCAATTCCAAATAAAATAAATATGGTTAGTTATTGACAAAAATGCAGTCTTGCTCCAAAGGAAAAATAACTTTGCTCTAAAAATAACCTTTATCCAAACAAAAAACGTTCTCTTCTATTCACCTTCATGCAAAAGATATTTAGTTATGTGACCTGAAATACTCTATTACATGCACCTAAGCACTTTAATCAGGCAGCAATGAACTGAAATCCACAGTTTTGCTCTACTTGCAGACCTGTTTGTGGCTCGGGTTTGTTGAGGCCAAAGCTCAGATAACTGGCCCCTTTATTCAACTGAGCTAGTTGAACCACCACAGTACCTAGAGGGAGCAACTTTCGGACCATCCGTCACTTGTACTGATGATTTAATTCAATTGTAATGCAAGACGTACGTTTCACGATGCCAGGGGAACTCACCGAGTGCTCTCTGGTAGCTCTGAGCACCATGGTTAACACTGGAGAATCTTCAATATTGCAACTCTGCTAGTGGTAAATTTAACAATTTTCCATCAAAATCCTGTGTTGTTTTAATGTAATGCCTTGCATACATTAAACTACAAACATCACAATTTAGGCTAAAGGGCACAATAATTACCAACATTGTAAGGTAAGTACTTCATTGCTATAGTCTACAGCAGACAGCAAAAGATTTTTACCAAAATCCTCCTTTCTTCCTTCTAACAACTCTCTGGGGGGGGGGGCGCGCCCCCCCCCCCCCACAAACCAAAGCACAAACAAAAAAAAAGCAACAAAAAAAAAAAAAAAAAAAAAAAAAAAAAAAAAAAAAAAAAAAAAAAAAAAAAAAAAAAAAAA